>CAUYUJ010018871.1:485536-540536 GCA_963575745.1 Prorocentrum cordatum | reverse complement strand
CCGTGCACCCTGGAAAATTACGAGATAATTGCGTGTCCGAAGCCATACACCCTCGCAAATTACGCAACATTCGCGTCCCCGAAGCCATACATCTGTGTAAATGACGCAATCTTTGCGACCACGAAGCCATACACCCTCAGAAATTACAAGCGACATACGACACCGAATTCAACAATATCATCAGAATCTCAATTTGTCTTGCCGATTACTCATCGTCTTCGCGTGAAGTCCCGACGCTGCTTCACGGCGGCGCCAAGGCCTCATGATTTTGCTCTTGCATTGCCCATTCTCCGAGAGAGAGCGCCGGCGGCAGGGGTCGAAGCCCTTACGGATATATTGGGGGGAAGCGGAATGCAGAAGCGAGGCTTGGTGGCAGCATGGGGGCCCAGGTAGGAAGGGGAGAGGGGGGTGAGGTGAATGAGGGGGAGCAGGACCAGGAGGTGCAGGATGAGCGTCCACTCCTCGTGCTCTTCCTCCTGGGCCACGCCCTCCTCCTCCTTCAGCCCCCCGTCCTCCCCATCTCCTTCTCCCCTGTTCCTCCCCCTTCTCTCCTCCCCGTATCCTGCCACCGCTCCTGCTCCTCCAATTCTCATTCTCCTCCTTGTCCTGCCCCCCTGCCCGTCATCTCTTCGTCATTCTCCTCGTCCTGCTGATGCTCCACCACCACCTCAACCTCCTTGTCCTTGTCCTCCTCCTCCTCCTCCTCCTCCTCATCCCCTCCCCACCCTCCTCCTCCTCCTCCTCCTCTGCCTCCTCCTCCTCTTCCTCCTTTCCCTCCTCCTCGATGTCGTTCCGACCTGGGGTGTCCGGAGCGACTCCCCAATCACCCGCCGCAACTTCCCGTCATAACGTTTACCACCGAGCCCATTCCTTCCACGTGGCTGGTCCGAACCTGCGAAGAATGGCTCGGAGCTCAAGTATTGGGCGGGTTGGTGGGTCTGATTAAGGCTACATAGGACATACCTAGGGTCCGACCAAAGATGTGGAAGGAAGGGGTTCGTTGCTGCTGTTTCAGCGGAAGCTAGGAGATGATGAGTAACAACAGCAACATCACGCGCAACGAGGGCGCGGCCTAGGCAAGCTCGCAGCTCGTCCCCTGTCACCTGGGCTCTCAACAACACCTGGGCCAACGGGCCAACAATCGCGCGGTGGCCCCGGCAGGTGTCGAGCACCTGCGGGCACGCTGGACGGAAGAGGATGACGAGGAATAAGATGAGTAACATGACGACGAAGGTGAGGCGAGAGAGGAAGCACATAAGGATACATATAAAGGGGGAATGTAATGAGGTGGACAAGAGACAGAATGAGAAGGGAGGGGGCGGGGCGAAATGGTGAGGATCACCGATCGGACATTGGATAAAGGCTCGTCATTCATTCCATGTGCCTGCCTTGCAGCAGTGCCCTGACATGAAGGTTCTGGAGAGCGATAGGCGGAGCCTTCGCTCGAATAACGTATTAGGTATGCACGCTGGTTGCTGCTTGTACGCCGAACTTCGAAGGTGTCGAACATAGTGCCACGCGTGTCGGTAGCAACCATCACAGAGTGAAGGGCAATTACCATTGGAGAACAAGTTGCGGTGTCAGGAGGCCATTCGAGCCCTCGACTCGAATCCCTGCGTCCCTCTGGTGGCAAGAATTAGAAGCCAGATGGTTGGCACATGACGAAAGAAGGAACATGGCAGTGAAGAGTGCGGATGATCAAATCACGTCTGACCTCATGGCATCCCAATGTGCACACTGCGGTTGAGGTGCAGTGCCGTGCAGTCGTGCTCCACGGGTCTGACCAAACTCAACGTCGAAGTGGAACAGCAAGGGGTGAGTTTCAAAGCTGCGAGGCCAGACCAAGTTATGATCAGCTGTACGTTCCTCGTCGGGAACCAAAGACGTCACTTGCGCATCCGCCGTGCGACCGTACCGCATGGCGAATGGTGGCTTCCTCCGGCCCTGAGGTTGCCCGAGGTCCCTGGAGTTCTCCAGCGCTTTTCGGAGGCCGCCAGAGGCCCAACACCATTTGTCCTTAAACCTTTCCATACAATATTCCCAGACAGCGCTTGCACGTAGGGACTCTTGCTTCTCTGGCATGAGTAAGGTGCTGTGCCCGCCCGTCGGCCTGGCAGCTATGTGGTCGCCATCGCCGCCCCGTCGCCCTGGGCCTGCTCGTCGGCCTGGCGGCTATGTGGTCGCCGTCGCCACCCCGCCGCCGTCTGGGCCTGGGTTACTTTGCAGTGCTTTGCGCTATGTTGTATCGTCTTCCATTGATTTGCATTGCTGTGCGCAACTTTATTGCATTCCATTGATTTGCATAGCTTTCGTTGCGTTGCGTGGAGCTGCCTTGCATCGATTGGCATTGCTGTGCGCCACTTTATTACATTCCATTGATTTGCATAGCTTTCGTTGCACTGCGTGGAGCTGCCATGCATGGATTCGCATTGATTCACTTTGTTTTGTGCCACGTAGATTGCACCACACATATTGCACCACATGAATTATGATTTCTTTGTGCGAAAACTAGTTTTTACCCCCCACGGGGTTATCCGCCCCTTTTCCCATTGCAAATTGCATATGATTATGTCCCATCGTCCAACCTAAATATGACTCGTATCATCCCAGCTAAACCGGTATCGACCCCCCCACACACCGCATCCTCCGCAAAAATACACAATGCGCGCGCACTTGGTTAGCACAATTCAACAGGTTTCAAGAAACCCTGGCAACAAACAGTGAAACGAAGTGCGCGCGCGCGGCGTTGCGCGCGCATGCCGAAATCCTTCAGACATGTAAGGTTTCTGAAGGCTTTCAAGTGCCCCCAAAACATATAACAACACATGGTTTCACAACGAAGTACTTCAAACAACGCTTGCGCTGCACCCTTGCGAACTCTCAAGAAGCAAACGAAGGTTTTCGAACGGGCTTCGCGCGCGCATGTCGACATCGTTCGAACGCCCTTGAGCGCGTGCTGTCGCGGAAATCCTTTACAACAGAACGGGGCGAAAAACACATGCGCGCGTCGTCGCGCGCGCACCTGCCGAAATCTCGTTTCAAACGTTAAGCTTCGTTGGAAGTTCAAAACCGAATGCCCCGAAACCACATAAACAACATATGGCTTCGCAACAACAATTTTCAAAACAGCTTGCGTTCGCGCTCTTGCGCAACCGTAGAACCATGGTCGTTGTTTCCATCATGGAACTCTGCCAAACGGGCCTCTCGCGCCGCATGCCGTAATCATTAAGATGCCCTTGCGCGCGTGCTGGGGAGGGGGGGGGGGCACGATCCATGTCAAGTAATGCAATGCGGGCCACTCTCGCGCGTCGGCCGCGCGCGCATGCCGAACTCCTTCCAAAACCTTCATCACCGACGCGAGGACACCGTCATCGTCGTCGGCGTGCTCACCACCGGCGCCGTCACTGGCCGTGCCGTCGTCATTGTCAATACCATCATCCGCATCGCTACTATCATCATCGCGTCTACCGTTGTCGACGTTGCCGTGATATTGCGCCCGCTCGCGTCGCCGACTCGCACCGAAGTGCCCGCTTGGATGTGCCCAGCGGTCAACGTCACCGCGGCCGCGTCCGTCGCGCCAAACTAGCTGGCCGCTGCGCGCGCATGCATGCGCGGGCTGGCGCGGGCGCAAAGATGCACCAGCCAACACCAAGCACTCATCCTCGTCGCCCCCGCATGGGTTCTGCAAACCAAGTTGCGGGTGGGTGGGTAGATTGCGCGAGCAATGGGGTTGATAACTTGAAGTTGAGCATTGGTGGGTTCTCCTTTTCTAAAAAGGAAATGTGGTCTACCACCCTCCCCCCTGGACTTAAAGACCCCCCTTTTTTTTCGTATTGCAATTTGCATATATACATACATACATACATATATATATATGTATATCTATATGCCCCATCGTCCATCCTGAATATGAACGTGCACTACCCCAGAGGGGGCCAGTATCGCCCCCGCCGCCATCCTCTGCAACAGAAACAGAATGCGCGCAGACTCGTTTATCACAAATCACAACTTTGCAAAAATTCTTTGCAACAAACAACGACACGAAGTGCACACGCGCGCGTCGTCGCGCGCGCATGCCAACAAATCCTTCGAACAAGCCCATGGCTTCGGACAGATGTCAAAATCGAGTGTCCAAACGACATATAAGAACACAAGGTTTCGCAATACGGACTTTAAAAAAAAAAAAAAAAAAAAAAAAAAACGTGCGTGCGCGCTCTTGCGACTTCTCAAGGAAACCGTCGGTTGTCAACGTTCTCATAAAATGCTACCAGACATGCTTCGCGCGCTCATGCGCCGGAATCGTTCGAACGCCTTTCCGCGCGTGCCGTCGCGAGACTCCCTTGCAACAAATGAAACGGAGTGCACACGCGCGCGTCGTCGCGCGCGCATGCCGAAATCTTTTCTCTAAAAGAATCGGTTTCGAAAAGAATTCGCAATCGACGGTCCAAACCACATATAAAGCACACGTGGCTTCGCAACGCGGGTTGTCAAAACAAAGTGCGCGCGCGCTCTTGCGAATTCTTGAGAAAACCACCGGCGTTTCAACATTTTCATAGACTGCTACCAAACTGGCTTCGCGCGCGCGCATGTCGAAATCGTTCCCACGCCCTTGCGCGCGTGCTGGGAATGGCACGATCCGTGTCAAATCATACCATGCGAGCCACTCTCGCGCGTCTGCCGCGCGCGAATATGTAATTTCTTCGAAAATCTTCATCACCAACGCGAAGACGCCGTCATCGTCGTCGGCGTAATCAGCCTGTCATTCCTCGTCGTCGCCGTGGTCGTCCTTTTTGGCGTCGTCGTCGTTTCCGTGGTAGCTGTCGCCGTGGTCGTCCTTCCTCCTCCCTCGTCGTCGTCGTCGTCGTCGTCGTCGTCGTCGTCCGTCGTCGGCGTCTCGTCGTCGTCCCTCCTATTTCGTCGCCGTCGTCGTCGTCGTCGTCGCCGTCGTCGTCGGCGTCGTCGGCGTCGTCGTAGTCGTCGTTTTGTCGTCAGCGTCGTCGTCGTCGTCGCCGTCGCCGTCGCCGTCGTCGGCGTCATCGTCGTCGGCATCGTCGTCGTCGTCGTCGTCGTCGTCGGCGACGGCGTCGTCGTCGTCGTCGGTGTCGTCGTCGTCGTTGTTGTCGTCGTCATCGTCGTCGTCGGAGCCGTCGTCGGTGTCGTCGTAGTCGTCGTCGTCGTCGTCGTCGGCGTCGTCGCTGTCGTCGTCGGCTTCGGTGTCGTTGCCAAGTGCCATCTGGTACCCACCGTCACGGTCTTAAGAGGTCTTGCGACCAAGTTGCGGGTGGAGGGTGGGCCGTTTGCACGAGCAGTGGAGAGGACAGCATCAAGACAGTCAAAGTAGATTGTGCCACATAGATTCTCCTTTCTAAAAACAGAATAGGGTCTACCCCCCCCGGCGTTATCACTCCCCCCTTTCGGGTATGTAAATCAGATATGATTCTGACCACATGTCCATCCTAAATATGAATTTACACTATCCCCGGGGAGCCGGGTCCCCCCCCCCCTGAGGTTCTCTGATAAAAAACACTATGCGGTGACATTTTTTGTTCTAACATCGCACTTTTTCGCGAATCCCTTGCAAAAAGCAGGACGAAGTGCGCACGCGCGCGTCGTCGCGCACGCATGCCGAAATCCTTCAAAAACCTTCGGTGCCGGAAGGATTTCGCAATCGAGTGTCCAAAACACATACAAAAACACAAGATTTCGCAACACTGATTTGCGAAAAAAATTTCCGCGCGAGCTCGTGCGAAATCTTAAGAAAACCATGGGTTTTTCATGATTTTCACAAAATGCTATCAAACGGGCTTCTCGCGCGCATGTCGAAATCAGTTGAACGCCCTTGCGCGTGTGCCGTCGCGAGAATCCTCTGCAAAAAATGGGACGAAGTGCAGACGCGCGCGTCGTCGCGCGCGTATGCCGAAAACCTTCAAAACCTATCGGTTTCGGAAGGATTTCAAAATCGTGACCAAAAAACATACAAAAACCCAAGGTTTCGCAACACGGATTTTCACCAAAAGCGTGTGCGCGCGCTCTTGCGTCGTCGTCGTCGTCGTCGCCGTCCTCCCTCCTTCCGCGTCGTCGTCGTCGTCGTCGCTTACGTCGTCCTCTGTCATTCCTCGTGTTCGTCGTCGTCATCGTCCTCTTTGGCGTCGTGGTCGTTTCCGTCGTCGTTGTCGCCGTGGTCGTCCTTCCTCCTCCTCCCTCGTCGTCGTCGTCGTCGTCCGTCGTCGGCGTCTCGTCGTCGTCCCTCCTATCGCGCCGTCGTCGTCGTCGTCGTCGTGTCGTCGTCGTCGTCTTCCCTCCTCCCTCGTCGTTGTCGTCGTCGGCGTCGCCGTCCTTCCTCCTTCTTCGTCGTTCGCGTCGTCGCCGTCCTCCCTCCTCCCTCGTCGTTGTCATCGTTGTCGTCGTTGTCGCCGTCGTCGTCCTCCCTCCTCCCTCGTCGTCGTCTTCGTTGGCGACGTCGTCGTCGTCGTCTTCGTCGTCGTCGTCGGCGTCGTCGTCGTCTTCGTCGTCGCCGTCGGCGTCGTCGTCGTCGCCGCCGTCGTCGTCGAAGTCGTTGACGTCGTCGTCGTCGTCGGTGTCGTCGTTGTCGTCGTCGTCGGCGTCGTCATTGTCATCGTCATGGGTTTTGCAAACCAAGTTGCGGGTGGGTGGGTGGGATGTTTGCAAGAGCGCGGGATGTGTCAACTGTTAAAACCAATTGCACCACATAGATTGCACCACGTAGATTACACCACGTAGATTGCACCACGTAGGTTGCACCACATAGCATGCTGGAAAACACTGTTCGGTGCTCACGTGGGCAAGCATTTCTTCAGACATGCGTGGCACCAAAGCTCCCGACCACCAACCTGGGAAACATTTTCGTGCCAAATGGATTTTGGTCGTCGCGGGGGCCGACAACATCTGGGGGGGATAACGTCCGAACTCGATGTATCAGGATGTCCGGGTCCCTCTTCCCTCTCCCTTCACGCGCACGGCCGATTGGGGATTATGTCCTCAAAGACAATAGAAGTCACGTTGATGCCTCCCTCTCAGGGGAATAGGAGGCGGCATATGGGTCCGAGCTGGCATGAACGCTGTGATGGGTCCCCCTCTCTCCCCCATCCCCCCTCCGCAGCAGCCCCAGCGCCTGGCGCAGCAAGAAGAGCGCACACGCGGGGGACACCTCTTTCCGCGCGCGGGGGTCGGCACATCGGGGGGGGGCACGGGCGCACAGGCGGGAGTCCAGGAAAAGCTCTTCCTCCTCCTCCTCCTCCTCCTCCTCCTGATGCTCATGTTCCTCGTCCCTCCTCCTCCCTCCGCCCCTCTTCCTCATACCCTGTCGCACCACCGGGCATGCCCGTAGGCCACGCTGGGCGTTTCGCTTGAGATTTCTTTGCAATTCGATGTCCCGAAGCTTGGCACTTCCAGCAACGCCACGGATGGAGGACTGGCCTTCAAGAAGATGTGGCTCCCGCCATAGCGCCGCGCGCATTCGTCCTAGACATTTCCAGCACTTGCACGGATGGACGGCGGGTGGTTGTCAACACGTGGCTCTTGCCTTAACACTGTGCGCTGCCGTCTTTTTAACTTGTCAGCACTTGCGCGGATAGAGGGTCCGCCGTTGCTAACTTGCGGCTCCCATCTTAGCGCCACGCACGTTCACCTTAAACATTATCAGCAGCTGGTCGGATGGAGGTCGATTCAGTGTCAAACTGGGGCGCTTGCTTGACACTTTGTTCGATTCCGAGATACTCCATTCAAAGCTGTAACCACGCGTGGGCGCTTCGCGCGCCCAGTTTCTAGAAGCCTCCAAACCTTTGCAAACCCACAGGTCGATTGAAGTGGCTACCCACACGTGGTTTCAACGTCCCGTGGATAGATATTATCAGCGTGGGCCGGTCACATGCAACTTACATACAGACAATGGTGCTTCCGTTCAATTCACTGCGAAGACGCACATCAATTAGCATACTCCAATCACTCGAATTGTAACGGAATGCGACGAATTGGCAGGCAATGGGACGCAAGACCTTCCAAGCAAACAGCAGCGAATCAACATCCGAAACACGACGCAGCACAAGTGCACATGCGATGCAAACCGACGCAGTGCACGAACACACACTTTATTGCAGAAAAGTGCCAGGATCCGAGCGAGCCCGAAGAGTTCGGGGATCCTAAGGGTCCGAACGACACGGCGCCCTGGGAAAGGTCCAGTAGCGCCGCGCGGAGGGCCCAAGAGAGGCCCAAATGGCACTCCGAGAAATTTCCGAAAGCGCCCTCACAGGGGCTCCAAGGGCGTCCCCCGAGATGCCCAAGGGGAGCCCGCTGGAGGCTCCAGGAAGTCCCATGAGGCGTCCCAAGGGAATGTGAATCTGCCCATGAAGGGGCCTGAAAAGGACCTCAGGAAGTGCGTCGTCGAGAAATCCCTGAGTCGCCGAAGGGGCCCCGAGCGGAAGCCCTAGATGCGCAACGAAGGGCCCGATAAGCTCCACGAGAAGGCCGAAGACGGCCCGGGAGGAACCCCAAACGCGGCCCCAAGACGGCCCAGGGGCATTCCAAGAGAGCTCCCAAGAGCCTTGAGAATAACGTCGGGGCGGGGGGCCCAGGAGATCCCTCGCGGAGGCTACAGGAGGGCTTCGACCGGGCTTCCAGTGGCGGCCCAAGCCGGCATCGAAACGAGCCGAGCAGTGCTCCAACATGGCCCAAATAATGAATAGACATTACTCGACGCGGATATCCCCAGATGTGCATCTCATACTCCTGTCACGTCTCGCTGAGGAAGTCTGTCTGTGAGCATCTGGGTGTGAGAGCAACGCCGCGTAGACGACGGGCGCGACGACGACGACGACTGCAACGACTTCAGTGACGTCCTTATCCTCCTCCTCCTCCTCCTCCTCTTCTTTCTCCTCCGGATATATCTTTCAGGAGAGATGAGGGACACACAGGTGAAGAGCGAAGGAGCAGTGAACGATCAAACTAGAGAAGGCCGTGAGTGGATCTGAGCGTGGGTGACCTGAATGTGGGAGAGCCTGACTGCAAGTGAGCCTAGGAATGATTGCGTTCGAATGTGGGTGGGTCTAGGTATGAGGTCTGGGTGCGCGTGCGTCTGAGTATGAGCGAGTTTCAGTGTGCGTGAGTCTGAGTGTAAGTGGATCTGGGTGTGAGCAAGTCTGAGTGTGAATGGGTCAGATTGTGAGTTTGACGAGTCTGAATAGAAGTATGCTCTGAGTGGGGTTGAGTCTAAGTGTGTGTGTGTGTGTGTGTGCGTGTGTGTGTGTGTGAATATGAACCTGAGGTTGTCCATATGAGACAACGGGTCGCCTGCCCAACAGCGGCCGCTGTTGATTTTTCCATACCCATGGTTGGCGTGTGAAAGACGGGGCTCAGCCAGCCCTCCCACGTCTCGAGAGACTCAGGGCGGACATTCTGCACAGCTTTCGGCCTCTGATTGCCCTCGCCGGGCCCCAAGTGAGTCTGAATGTGAGTGAGTCGGAGTACGAGCGAGTCTGAGCATGAGTGAGTGCGAGTGTGAGTGAGTCTGAGTGTGAGTGGACAAGAGGAGGAGGGATGTGAAGAGGTGTGCATGATCTGAGCGTGAGTGAGTTCAGTATGAGTGAGTCTGAGCGTGAGTGGCCCCAAAAAAGAACGATTGAATCAAGGTGTGAAAGAGTCCGAGTAGGGGGACGCCTGAGTATGAATGACTCTGAGTGTGTGAGTCTGAATGTGAGCAAGTCTGGGTATGAGTGGGTCTGCGTATGAGTGAGTTTGCGCCTGAGTGAGTCTGAGTGTGAGTCTGATTGCGAGGGAATAAGAAGGGGAAGGAGGTGAGAAGGCGTGAACGATCTGAGCGTGAGTGATTTTAGGCGAGTGAGCCTGGGTGTGAGTGAAGCCATGAATGATTTGGTTCGAGTGTAAATGAATATAGGCATGAAAGGGTCTGCGTACGGGTGCGCCTGCGAATGGGTGAGCCTGAATGTGAGTGTCTGACTGTGAACAAGTGTGTGGGAGTGGGTGTGAATGCAACTGCCGAGTCTAAGTCTGAGTATGAATAGGTCTGAGTACAGGTGAATCTGAGTATGGCGCACCTGAAGATGGGCGATTCTGAATGTGACTGAGTCTGAATGTGAATGCGTCCTACAATGAGTGAGTCTGAGCATGCGTATGACGGGCATGAGTCTGAGTATTGGTGAGTCTGAGTATGATATGAATGAATCTGAGTTTCAGTGAGCCTGAGTGTGGGCAAATCTGAGTGAGAATGAGTCGGTGTATGAATTTGATGGGTCTGACTGTGTATGCGTGGGTATGAGTGTGAATGACTCCTAATGCAAGTGAGTTTAGGTGTGTGTGGGGGATATGAGTATGTGTCAGTCTGGGTGTGAGTGCGTCTGATGATGAATGAATGCGAATATGACTGAGTCAGAGTGTCAGTGAGTCTGGGCGAGAGCAAGTCCTGGCATGAGCGAGTCTGAGTATGAGTGAATCTGAATGCGAGGGGGGTCCCAGCATGAGGGACGAATGGGGGGAGTGAGGCGAGTAGGTGTGACAGGTCTGAATGTGGGTGATTTGAGTCGCCGCCGCCACCGCCGCCGCCGCCGTCGTCGTCGTCGTCGTCGTCCTCCTCCTCCTCCTCCTCCTCCTCCTCCTCCTCCTCCTCCTCCCCTCCCTCCCCCCCCACTCCTGGTGCTGCTGCAAATCCTCCGACGGCCTCGTCGACGTCGACGACGGCGGCGGTGGCGCTTCCCCCTGGCGGCGGCACCAGGTGCTGCGGCGCGTCGCCGGCTGCCCCCGCGCAGCCTACGGGGCGGGGGGAAGGCAGGACTGCCGCTCGGAGCTGCGCGCGGCGCCTGCCGCAGGTCGGCGGCGCGCCCCGGTGCGAAGTGTCAAGGGGTCAGGCCTCCTCAGAAGGCGGCGGGGCTTTTCAGACGCTCGCCAGCCGAGTGGGACGTGTCGGGCGTCTGTGGAGAGGGCTCAGCCAACTCCTCGGAGGGCCCGAGGCCTCTCGAACCTTCTGAGAAGGCCCAGCCCCTCCGACTTCCCCCCCCCCCAAGCCGGCCGGGCTCGTCGCCGAGCAGAGCAGCTATCGCCGCTGCCGCCGCTGCCTCCCCGCACCTCGTGCAGCCAAGCCGCTCAAAGATAGACCGCTTCGGGCTCAGGACGGCTTCCTGTCTTCGGGCGGATCTGGGCCGGGGAGCCCCCGCGCGGCCGAGAGGCCCGCCGTGGCTCCAAGAGAGCCCCTCCGTTCCAGCTCCAGCGATCCGGGTGGTGGCGCGGTGACCGCGTGGTCGGAGCCGTCTTTGGCCCCAGGTGCGGCTACCCTGGCCGCGCTGAGACCCGAGCGCTCGGCCGCACGTCCCGCGGGGCTGCGTACAGCCGCCCGCAGCGCCCGCCGCGGGAAGCGTGCACCACGTGCTGCTCGTCGGAAGGCTCGAGCACGTCGTGGAGCGCCCGTGGCGCTCGGCGGCGCGGCCTCTGCCCGCGGCTGCTCGCTCGCCGGGCCGCGGCTGCTTCCTTCTGGCGCCCGCGCTCGCACCGCCCGCGGGGCCTGATCACCTCGAGCGGTGCGCGGTCAAGGCCCTGCTGCAAGGAGCCTTGAGCGAATAGCGTTGGGAATCCACACTGGTGCGGTGACTTCGAAGCCCGCAGCAACCTCACCGCACGGTCCGTCACCGCACGGCTCTGGGACCCTGGAGGCCCCAATCGCCCGAGACATCCTCGGAGAAAGATCCAAGTTCCCAAACTGTGCGGCAGTCACCTCGAATGCCCACTGACTCACCCCACGGTGCGGTCACCGCGCCTTTCGGGGGCCCCCGAGTGACGGAGCCAATTTCACACAGGCTGGGCGGAGGTTCCCTGCCGGGGCCCCGAGGACAAACGATTGGACCGCCGACAGGACGGACAAATCCAGTCAGGAAGTATGACATAGATGCGCGGTAAGGATGCTAAGGGCCTTGGAGGGCCATGTTGGCGCTTTCGCACGGAGATGGCCAGCGAGAGTCGCAAAGGATGGACCAAAGGGGCATGGCCTTGGAAAGTTGCTCATCCTTGCTATGCGACTTGACTGCAGCCCCTACCAGCCCGGGGGCGCTCTTTTGTTTCGGCGCCCCGATCATACCCCAAGATGCTCAATGAGTGTGGGCGGGTGGATCGCCTGAAGGTGGGAAGAGTGGGAGTGTCCTGCACGCTGCGTGGGCGGCTGAATCGTGTGGGGGGTGCTTTCGGCGCGCGCGTGGAAGCCAGAAGAAGCTGTCGGACAGGGAAGCAGATGGGGTGCCGATGAAACAACGCGGGGTACTCCTCAGCACGCCCCCTTGTCTACCCCACCCCTCCCTCTCATTTTCGTCTCTCTCTCCCTTTCGTGCTCTTCCCCTACCCCCTCACGTCCCCTGCTCTTCCACTTTCTCCTCCGCATCCTCTTCGTGTTCCCCCTCCCCCAACGCTCTTCCTTAGAACCCCCTTGATCGCCCTGCCAGACGTGTCGGTACGGCGGGCCGGGCGTTGCGTCTGCGTCGCAGCTGATGGCCCTGAAGTGTGAAATTTCGAGCATCTGCAAGGATGGACGGCGGTTGGTTTTCAAGATCTGACTCTCGTCTGAGCGCAGCACGCATTCATTCGCCGTAGAACTTTGCACAATCTGCAGGGGTGGAGGGCGAGTGCTGTCATATGAGGCTCTCGCCCCAACGCCACGCGCATTCTTAACAATTCGCAGCAGCTACACGAATGGATGGCGACCCATTTTTCAAAGTGCGTCTCTCGCCTAACGCCGCGCGCATGCGCACTCAATTCCTGTAACAACTGAATGGCAATTTAGCGATTCCTTGTCCAAATTGGGCTCTCTTGCTCGTGGCTTTCTCAATTAATGCGCGACGCTATGGCATGCCCAATTGATACGAGGATGGAAGGCATATTCTTTTCAAACTAAAGTTTTCGCTTGTCGGCGGTGGACAAACCTCCCTTGAATAAACCACCCTTTAGTGAAAACGGCCTGGGACCGACACCGACGGAGCTGGACCCGCAAAAATGATGGCCGCGACGCCCTCTCGCGAACCGAAGACGGCCAATTTGCTAATCGACGTGTCAGGGTAGGTCTGTCCACCCCCGAGCTTGGGGCTACCCAGAATCTGCCATCGTGCAGTAGGCACATAATACAATGTCCTCAAATCTCTTGAGTCCTCTGTATTGATTGTTTTCCGGATTTTCGAGCTTATCCGTGTGACTGTCCCAGTAGGCCAGGTGGGCGTGGTTGGGAATCCATTTAACACTTCGAGCTTTGAACCTTCTTAGGCGCATCGTGGGTCGCTTTGGAGGCCCTGGGGCCGGCCAGAGAGGCTACATTCACCTGGAACACAAGATATGCACCAATTGCACGAATGAGGAGCGGTTCGTTTTGCAACAAGTCTCTCAACTGCCTCTTCCTCGCGCTTGGTTATGCATCTAAGCATTGTGACTCAATGCAGAGAAGGCGGAGGCACTGCTCCACAACCACCCCGGGGTGATGCTCACAATGATGTCAACTTCCCCTCTGACGCACTCGACAACCATTGACCCCCCCGCGCTTTGTGCTGATTTTTGAGGGTCCTTTTCGAAGCAGAGCCCGCCGCCTGAATGGCAAGCCCATGGGGTGGTGTTCGCCTTTCCAAAAAACACTGATGCCGGGAAGAACTTCCCAGAAGACATGGGACATCATTCGGGATACTATATTGCATCATCGTTGATGTGCATCCTGGAACTGACCTCGTCCCCCTTCGCCGTCCTCATTCTCTGGCCTCCATCAACAATTGCGCAACATGAATGCTACCCTCCCCTCTTCCTGGACACCGTGCGAGCGGGGCGTCGTTTCTCCCGCATACGTGTACGCAAGCGGTTACACCGTGCTCTTTTTCAGTATGTTTTGTATTGCTAGGAATATACGAATGTATGTATTTAGTTATTTATTGGCTTATCACTGCACAAGCGTCACGCGCACGTTTTTCACTCAGACAGTATGTTTGCTCAACGCGTTGCTCCCGCTGCAGCGTTGGCCCCATTAGCCCCCGCCCTCCCGGCCCATTCCTTCTCCTTCCTGCCCCTTCTCCTTCTCCATCCTCCTTCTCGTCGTCATCATCGCCGTCGTCCTCATCCTTGTCCCCGTCCTCGTCCTTCTACCTGCTGCGGGCGAGTACAGCTGTGCACGGCGCCCTCGCCCCCCTCCTCTTCCCTCTGCTTCTCCTTCGCCTTCCCTCCTCCCTCCTCCCTCCTCCTCTTCCAGCTTCTCCTCCTCTTCCTTCTCTTTCTCCTTCTCCTTTTCCTTCTCCTCCTCCTCCTCCTCTTCCTTCTTCTCTTTCCTTCTTCTCCTTCTCCTTCTCCTTCTCCTTCTCCTTCTCCTTCTCCTTCTCCTCCTCTCCCCTCACATCCTCCTCCTCCTCCTTTTTGCAACAGGCAACCATGATCGACGAGGCTGCAGCGTTCTCCTCCTCCAACTCCTCCTCCGCCCCCTCATTGCCGTCGCCGCTTGCCGAAGGCCCCCGAACCGCAACCCTCGAACCTCGACGACGATGCCGATCGACGACGACGATCGCCACCTGCCGGGAGACCCCGAGGGGGAGGGGGAACCGTCGCCGTCGCCGGGCTCGGCCGCCAGCAGCACGCTGCCCACCAACACCTCGCCGGGCCGCGCGGCGGCGCGTGGCGAAACTCGAGTGGATGCCTGCTTCCTCACGGTGACCACGGGGCTCTGGGAGAGGGCACGTCTGCCCCCCCCCGAAGCGGGCGTTCCACCCGAGGGGTCCCACACGTCCGAGCGCGCGCGGGAGCCTGCGGCGTTCCTCTGGCGGCTCACCCTTGGAAGGCCCGAGTGCGATGCCTCCCGCACCACGGTGAGCCACAGTGTGATGAGTGTGAACAGGAGTGAGGTTGGATGTCTGTGGGCTTGAATGTGAGTGAATCCGAGAGTGAGTGGCTCTGCATGTGAGTTTGTGTGAGTCAGAGCTTGGAGGAGTCTGGACAGAAGCTGGTCTGAGTAAGAATGAACACGACTGTGGGCGAGTCTGATGATAAACATATCTGAATGTGAAAGGGTCTGATTTTGTTTACGGCCTCCCACGAAACAGGTGTTTCTGCCACCTGCCGAACGGCTCAGGCTGCCGCGGCAGCCTCCAGTGCTTCGGCTAAGCGCCCTACAACATTCGAGATCATTCGAACGACTGCGAGACAGGCACATATTATCATCAATCGCAGGCAGCACGAACGCATGTCACGCTTGCTCACCTTCCCACGCCTCATCATGTCGGCGGTCCCCGCGACACCTGCGGCGTGTGAGTGATTTGATTCTGATTGGGTCTGAAAATCGGTGTGAATGAGTGCTTTATCGGGGGAAGGATGCGGCAGGTGAGGCGGATGAGGAGGTATCACGCACATCGCAATATTCCTATACTTCGGACGTGGCGAAATTATCCGAAACGTGCCCAACCCCTTTTCCACGCGAAACGACCATGTGTATGAATGCTATTATTAACAAAAGAACGCTTTGCGAGTTATGCACGAATTGGGCTGCCTTGCATTCCGCCTTGCCTCCCAAGAACCCACGGAAGGTGGCGACAATTGCGCACTGCGCAGCACTTGTCGGAACCGCGAGGTCTCGAAATGACCAGCGCTGCCCCGCACTCCGCCGCTAATCCCAGGAACCCACGAACGTGGCGACAATTGCGCAATCGCAGCCCCCAAGGGAACCGTGAAGTTTCGAAGTGATCTGCGCTGTCCTGCTCTCCGCCGAGCTTCCCAAGAGCCCGCAACAATGGCGACGCTTGCGCAATTTGCACAACCCCTGACGGAGAGCCGCGAGGTCTCGAAATGATCTGCGCTGCCCTGTACTCCGCCGCGTTTCCCAGGAGCCCACAAACGTCGCGACAATTGCGCAATTGGCAGCCCCCACGGGAGCTGCGAAGTCTCGAAGTGTTCTGCGCTGGCCTGCACTCCGTCGAGCTTCCGAGGAGCTCGCGAACATGGCGACACTTGCGAAGTTCGCAGCCCCCGAAGGAGCCGCGGGGTCTCGAAGTGCGTGGGTTGTACGGGTGTGGTTGTGCGGATACAGAAAGACACGAGGTGCAATCAGGGGGGGCCGTGCTAGAGAGAGCACGTTCAGTTTCCTTTTATGGAGGCGTGGGCGCGTCCGTCACCAGCGCGCCATGATAGCTCGAGTGCCTTTGTGAGCCGATCTGGCGGCGCACAAGGGAGTGCAGAGAGAGGCGCAGGAGGAGGAGGAGGATAGGCTGACAGGGGCTCTGCAACCACAACTCCTACTTTCTTCCAGCCGAATCGCTGCCTCGCCTCAGAAACTCATTTTTTCTCTCAGCAGATGCCGTAGCCATTCCACGTACTACCAGGGCCTCAGCGGCGCGCAGCTGGCACAACTTCACGAACACGAGAGCAGAGAGACCCTTGAACGAATTGCCTGACTCGATGCTCGTGATGATAACGGGTTCACCCAGATTCGCTGCGTCCGTGGTCTGCCTCATCTGGTCAATGAAACTCTGTGGCTCGTCTCCGCGGTGGTCGCATGTTCTACCAGTGTGCCCCAAGAACCGATCTGCCGCACTGAGCTCCTTGGTTCGCTGAGGAGCCCACCTTTCGTCCTTGGGAACCAACTTGGCCTCGAACGTCGGGGAGTCGGAGTCCTCGATCACTTCGCCGGAGTACGCGCGTGCGCTCGGAAACGCTGTCGGGCTGGCCTTTGCCACGAGGTGCATCCTGACTGTGCGATTCCAGACCTCATTCACAAGCTTTCTCAGTCGCCTGCATCCTGTCCCGCGTCTCCCTCGTCGTCGTTGGAGCGCCTCGACGTAGACGCTGCCTCCGGTCTGGCACCGATGCTTGTGGACATGCTGCTTGGGGTAGCTTGCGCGACGGTGGCGATCCACCTGCAGCTCGAAGATGCAGGATCGCAGATTCATCTCTGGGCAGACGCCCGACGGCGCATGCACCATGTAATGGGTGCAAGGTGTGGCGAGCCGCCCCCCCGCAGAAAATGCCGTAGACGCTCGCGCAGCTCAAAGGTGCTGGCTTCAGCTCAAACAACCCCTGCTCGCTCCGGATAGATGCCGCCGCTGCCAGGTTGGCGCCGTGGTAGGCGGTCTCGTTCTGGGCCTCCTACTTGTTAAGCTCCTCGTCGCGCTGCGTCTCCCGGGCGCGTGTCGGCGTTGCATCCATCGTCTACCGCTGTCCAGTTGGACGCGCCGCTGGCCCCTGGACCTGAGGGCCGTCGATAAGTCCCGAGATGTCCACGTGTTAAACAAGCGTCTCGATCCCAGATTGAGCTTCCAGAGCCGACGCGACCAAAACAGTCGTAGTGAAACAGGGTGTCGAGTAGGTGGTCTCTCGTCACTTCGCGACCTTGTGGCTCGTCTTCCTGTGTTCGCTCATCATGTCGTTGAAGAGCCTCTTGTTTTTCCTGGAGAGCTTGCACGTCTTCCTCTGGTGGACACTGATGTACTTTTCTTCAGACCCAAGAAGTATATCACCCTGCTCTGCTGGAGGCCCTTCCAGGCCTGGAGCAGCGGTGCAGTGATCAATAGTCGCTGCAGCCTTCGTGGCCACGGTAACAAATCCACCCATTGGTGTTCGAAGGCGCCTACAGTGCGGTTTAACTCGCTCAGGTTCTCCAACCTGCGTGCCATTTCTTCTGCTCCGCCTGCTTCGCCGGGGGCCCTGACCTGGCCCGCGATGTCCTCGATGGCCCCCTCGCCTTCTTTCGCCAGCCCCCCCCAACTGTCGACCATCATCTGCTGATTTTCCCGCGGGCGATGCCATGGGTTTCCACCGATCCTCGGAGGGTCGTTGCAGTTAATGTTGGGGGCGATGGCCAGCGCTGCAGGTGCCCAGCGAGGCAGGTCGCTGAATCGCGTCGCGACGAGCTCTGACACCAGGCGGGGATCGGATGGGTCATTGAGTTCGGTGTGCGCACCCGAAAATATGCGTAGATTGTCGCAGTCCCCAGTCTCGTCTCCGTGCTTCAGGTTGTCCTGCGTGATTTCGAACTCGAACGTGTTGCGCGACTCAACCAGACTGTGAGCGATGCCGAGTTCATTTGCGTCAACAACTTCAGCCAAACGCGGGAAGTCGGTTGTCTCGGGCGCTGATGGTACACGACCATCATCTCCGACGTGGAGTCGTTGAAGGTCGCGCTGGAACTCGAGTTCTCAGCGGGCGGCTGAGCACGGCACTGCCAAGTAGTAGATGACATCGTCGGTCGGCTAACGTCCGTTCCTCTCGAGTTCGGATGGTTCGTCCTTCATCGCCTCCGCCCGTTTCATCAGGCCTTGCTTCATCTGCATGGCCCTCTCCTTCTCCACCATCAAAATGTAGTCCAATGTTTGTTTGCGTGCCTTTCAGGTCTGGTCGAGCTATGAGGTCCTCCACGGTGACCCAAGCGCGGCAGTGATTTCCGGCAGGAAAACCCAGATTCTGAACGCCCTGATCGACCTCTTCTTTGCGAGAGCTATACTGCGGCCCCCGCGCCTCGGGTGGCATCCTGTAGACGTGCTCGAAGTTCTTGTGAGGTGAGATCTTGGGTTTGCCATTGGGGATCTCCGCCGGGTCGTCCACGGGGACGCACAGCCCAAGTTTTTCCCTGAATTCCCGGCTTGCCGCGTACCTGGCAGCGCAATCGAAGTCCAGGGCTCGCATGTGAGCAACGTTCAGATCGGCACGATCAGCTTGTCCTCCAGGAGTGGCGACCGCATTCGAGTAACCAGCCCTGGGGCTCCGACGCCGGACCAAGACATTGACGTTGTTGTTGTCGTCGGGGATCAGGACGTAGACATCGACGTTCCCGACGTACTTCGGTCTCGGGGGGAGTGGCTTGTTCGCCTCGGGGTCCTCCTCGGCTGTCTCCTTGGCGGTCTCCTGAACCGCGTGGTCAGCGAGGTGGACGTTGACGCGAGGATGCTGTGCTCCTGTCGCAAGTCTTTTAGTTCCTCTCGCCGCTGGAGCTTCGCCCTCTGGTACCTCTGGAGTCGCCTCCAGATCTTCTTGTTTTCCCTCGTCTGCTCTGGCCCGACCATCGGCGATGGTTTTCTTCTCGATGCAGGCCTCGTAGGGCGTCCCGCACTGCTGCGTGGCGTTGCCGCCGTAGACGCGGTCCCCTGATGATGCGCCAGGGCGCCCACCAAATGGCCACGCCCTCCACAATGACTTCTTCCTGTTCGTCGTCGCCCTCGTTCGTGTCTTAATCCTCGTCCTCGACCTCCTCGAGCTCCTCGAACTGCTCGGTCTGGCGCTTGGCCTGTTCTGCCGACGCCTCCGGTGCTCATCCCTTCTTGATTGGATCGCCTCCTTGGTCATTGGTTGAGCCCGCGCACGGCCTAGGTTCTTCTTGGCGTGTGCAGTTCGCTGCCCACGAGGAAGCCGCGAGGTCTTGACGTGATCTGCGCTACTCTGCACTCCGCCGTGCCTCCCAAGGCCCACGAAACTGGAGACACTCGCGCAGCTTGCATCCCCTCAATAGGGACGGTACCCTCACCTCCACCTCACCTCCCAGGAGCCCACGACAATGAGGACAGCCCTCGGAAGGCAGGAGGAGACTGGAGGAGGCAGGAGAAGGACTGAGCAATGGAGGCCAGGAGGCAGGAGGAGAAGGAGGAGGCAGGAGGAGTGGTGAGGAGGAGGGATGGGGGGGAGAAGGACGAAGACCACAGTGCTGTATTCAAAACGAACACCCAACACACGAGAAGGTTGGGGGAACAAGCCCTGAACGTCCGCCATCCTATGTTCAAATGCTTGTGCATTTGCATGCCACCTCTCTCTCTCTCTCGCTCGCTCGCTCGCTCGCTCGCTCTCTCTCTCTCTCTCTCTCTCTCTCTCTCTCCGCACCCAAGCTTCGCGGCTAGCACGGCAGGCATGGGACACGCCCCGTGTCTTGTGCGAGGAGCTGCGCGGGAAGTTAGGTGTCAAGTCTGGTCTGATAAACAATGCTGCAGAATGTCAGAGAGGACCGCCTTGGGCCTTGGCATCGCTGGCTCCCCCTGATTTGGGAGGGAGAGCGGGCGTGGACGGGGCTCGCCGGCTCGCTCGAGCTGGCTACCGGTATGATGCATTGGTCGTGCGCTTTGTGCTGCACCGCTTTGGCTCAGAGTCCCGGCTGGACCGGGCGAACTGCTGCTTTTGAACTTGGCCTTGGCCTGCCTCTGCTGCAGTGGATGTTTGGTAGGCCCGAGTCTCCGACCGGATTGCCTTCTGCCCAGATCTTGAACATGATCTAATGCGTTTGCGCATGTCGAAGTACAAGTCGGACAGTGACCCGATTAGCATTGGAGCTTTATCCAGTAACGTGGTAGAACAAAACTATATATTCGATACGACTGTATGGCAGGAATTCATGTGGGAGCTGCTCCAGGGAATTATTGTCCGAAGAGAACGCCTAGATAGGACCCGGGAAGACTAGACGCATCACTACATAACCATTGAGAACCAACGTCGGGGCTGCCAGGCTTGCCGCAAGAACCGGACGAGACCGACCTCCCACAAGTGGCGAGGGACTGACGACCTCACGAAGAGTTGCGACGGCGACGGATCGCGCTGAACGCGCAAGAAAGACTGGGACTTGGACCTTGGAGCTGAAGGTGGAAACGTAAGGGATGGGGTAAGAGTGGCAGGGGCACGTCCCGCCCCGCTTGCGCATGATCCTCGCCCCCTTCGTCACCGTGCTGCTGCCGCTGTTGCTCCTCCTCTTCCTCTTCCCCATCCTCCTCCTCCTCCTCCTCCTCCTCCTCCTCCTCCCACCTCCGCCCTGCTCCACCTACGCGTCCTCTTCCTCCTCCCTGCTGCTGCTGCTCCTCCTCCACCTCCCCATCCCCATCCCCCTCCCCCTCCCCCTCCCCCTCCTCCTCCTCCTCCTCCTCCTCCTCCTCCTCCTCCTCCTCCTCCTGATTCCTGACGGCATGAAGACCCTGCGGATGTTGCCCTCCCCCCCAGGGCTGGTCGGCCTTTGGGGGAGTGGTCAAACTAAAGAGCCAAGCGACTCGTGGAGCGCTCGCTCCAGGAGTCGCCAGCTGGTGGGATGAGCCTCAAACGGCAGAGAAGGTCAACGACAGCAGATCAGGGAAGACGAGAGGAGGGACCGACCATGGCCCCTCAGAAGGGGAGAGGAGGAGGCTGAACTGGCGGCGGCGACAATTTGCGACCATCGGGCTTCGAATGCTGGGCCGCGGGTGAGGGAGCGAGGTGGGCGGTCAGTCTGCAGAGCAGGCGGCGCTGGCACAGGCGGACGGATTGGCAGAAGCAGGGCTGGCAGAGGCTGTGAGGCTGCTGCTGTTGGCGCGGCTGCGTGTGGGGTCCACGCTCGCCGAGGCGGATGGCGCAGTGGCCTCTCCCCCTGCTCATAGGGCCCCCCCACAGGCGCCCCCCCCCAGTCCAACGACGGGGACCCGAGCCTGCAGGCAGGCGCAGGGCTCCCAGTAAGTGGGACTGGGGGCCGCCTGGGGGGGGCGGTCCACTGGGCGTGGGGGTGGGGCACGCCTTCCTTGGCGGTGGCTTGCCCAGGAGAAGCTCTCCCGCCCCCTCCCCCCATTTTCCACTTGCAGGACCTCCCTCGCGTGCGGCGGGGCTGCTCGCGCGCGGCGGTGTGGCACTGGGGCGCAGTGCCCAGAAGTAGAGTGGAGGTGCTAGGTAGATGCTGCATTCGAGTGTCTGTGAGAATGCTGGGCTGTCGTGCTCTGGTTGCATGCGTGGGTCAGAAATCCAAGGCCGGTTTTATTACCGTGGACCCGCTGCATCGCATCGCGTGTTGTAAGTGTGCTCGCCATAAATGCAGTGCTGCGTGATTGCCGCTAGGAGGCTCGTGGAGATGTGGTGTGCCCCAGGGAGTGGTGGTGGTGGTGGGCGCGGGGAACAGGTATTTTGCGCGAGCCGACTGTCGGTGCTGCTGGGCACGAAGGTCGAAGTGCCCAGTGATTGCGGCTACTGGGTAAAACGAGTTGCGCCGAGATAAGGATGTCGGGAGGGGCGGCTGGCCGCTGGTGGTGCCCGCTGTCGGTGGGAGTGGGAGCAAAGCTGGGCAAACCTTCGTGGGGCAGGCGGCGCGCCGATGGGCCGCCGTTCGGCCGGTTCTATCTTGAGGCGCGTGCCTCAGTGGTTGTGGGTGATCAAGGGGGGTCTCCTGATGTACCAAGGTGTTCGGATGCTGGGGCTGGTAGACGCGTGAGACAGGCGGCCGCGGTGCCCATGGTGGCACTTCTCCGCTTGGGCTGGCGGTGTCGCTTGTCAGCTGTTGAGGGAGCGTCAGGTTTGGACCAGTGAGCATGGTCCTGCCAGCGTCGATGGCCTCCTTTGCCGCGCAATCCAAGTCACTGCCCCCGAGGTAGCCACGTCTTCGCTGTCGTCGTGGTTCGAGCTGATGTCGGCTATCATCGGTGGATGCCTCATGGCGTCGATGTCGTTGCCCGTTGTCTTGATGCTGCCGTCGGCGATCATGGTGCAGGTTGGTGCCGGCGTCCGCTGCGCCGCGTCGGTGGCGGTCGCCAGCCATGGGTGCTTACTTTCGATCGGGCGTCGGGGCGAACAGAGGAACGGGTCCCTGCTGAGGGTGTCGGCGGTGTCGGATGGGTCCGGCTCCTGCGCTGCTGGGCCTGACAGTGCCGAGCCCGAGTGCGCGGGCTCTGCGGTGCTGGCGCTCTGCGTCACGCTGCTCGAAACTCCGTGCGCGCGGCGACTGTCCGCCGCATCTCCCTCATCTGGTGGCCACCCGCTGTCGCCCCCGCCGTGGGTCGCAAAGTGCCCGGCGACGCTGCGGGGTCGGGCGGCCCCCCGGGGCCTCGATCGGCTCGTCGATCTTGTCGATGGCCTTGCTGGCGACGCCCCTCTGGAAAAGCAAGATCACGAATGGAGGCGGCTCTGAAACAGGGTTGTAGCGTATGCGCCACTTGATGTGCATGAGAAAGTCGCGCTGCTCTTGAACGGCTGCTGCTGGCGCCGGTAGGTCGATGCGGTCGCCGGCGATCGGGTGGGCGACTACGGCGGCCAGCTGGTGGTTGGTGAAGTGAGCCAGGGCGGTCTGCTTGTGGGTCATCGCGAATAGATGCGCCGCTGAGGTCGCATCGCGGCGCGTGAAGTAGTTGGGAGAGGCCGCGACGTATGTCATCAGAACGTCGCATTCGCATCTCAACATGTTGTTGTGGTCTGTGCCCCGGCCGCAGGTCGTCTCGGGGTCGTCGATGTTTGCGATGGCCTCTGGGATCAACCTGTGGACGTGGGCCCTGAAAGGATGGATGATCTTTTCGTAGTGGATGCCGCTGCTGATATTGGTGGTGGTTGCCCCAGAGGATCCTGATCTCATGGCGATGTGTGGTTCCGATGGGCGTGGTGGCGTGCTCGCGCACTGTATCCATGCGTGGTCTGGTCGGTTTTTTAACGGCAGCTTTGGAGGGAGGTGGCTTGTAGGGCACCTGCGTATCTGGCGTGCTGCTGCGACTCTGTGCTTCTGACCCGTCGCGTGCGAGTGGTGCTGTCTTTGGAGGAGGCTTGGGCAGCACCTCCTGGGAGGGTAGTGTGTTAAGTTTGGGCCTGGATCCCCCCGAGTCCAACATTCCGCTCGTCCGACAACCCGTTCAGCCCTGTCGTGCTTGCGGCCGGCGGGGGCACGGTGTCACTCTGTGGGGGCGGTGCTATGGCGGGTGCGATTAGTCTCGGTGGTGCTTTGTCGCGCGACCAGCCTTTCGGTGCAGCCTTGGCTCTGTTGTTATACTGCGTCGTCGATGGAGATGCTGTCGTTACCTCCGTGCCTGGCAAGATGCCCTGGGATTGGTGGCGCACCCCTCTGTGGTCATCGGCGAGCGGATTGTACAGTTTCGTGGAACGAGAAGCCGAAGTCGCGGTCTTCTGGTCGTTGGGCTGGTAGGCTGCGGTTGCAGGTGGTTGTGCTGTCTGGATATCCGCGATGACCCTCGTTATCCCCTCGGGGCTTGTTACGGCGTCGGCTTGGCTGCTGGTCGTGTGGCAGATGTGGCGAGCGCGTGGACCGTCAACCTCAATGTAGGCGAGCTGTAGGCGAGCATCTTGCCGTTATGCAGGTGCTGTACCTCAGCCTTGATGGCGCCCATGGCGTTTTGGTGCTCGTGGTCGGTACTGTGCCCGGGGATGCTGCCTGCAGGGATGGCGACATTGCCCTGGGCTGGGGAGGTGGCTGCCGTTGGCTTCTTGCCGCCAATGGTAGGTGTCTCATCATGTTGTTGTTGGCGTTGTAGAACCGCTCGCCGTTGTTGGCAGAGACTGCTCTCTTCCATCGGGGTCGCAGCAAAACGTTGCCAAGGCCGCCCCATTCCGACTCGAGCGTCTCGAAATTGTAGTAATACACCAGAACGCTCCAGATAGATGCAAGCCGGCTGGGGGGCCTGCGTGCCTCAGTACCTGTGCCAGAGTGTGCTCGGCCCACGTCTGACAGTTCGGCTGGTAAACTGGTGGCGGCAGGCAGTTCGGCAGCGGTGGGCCTCTTTGGGGCTAGGCGTGGTGCGTGGGGGTGACTGTCCAGACTCGGTTCGTGGTTTTGGGGATGTTGGTAGTGTTCGGTGCGGGCCGTGATCGTTCACTCCGTGGTAGCTGCGCGTGGGGCGCGCGGGAGATGATTTCGCTTGCGGGCGCCCGCGTGGCAAACCCTGATAGCTCCATCAGCGCCCCGCAATCGTCGTTGAGAGAGTTGTATAAACGGTTCCGCATCCAGGCGAACACATTGTTGCACTCCTTGCGGACGTCGTCCCTGATGTGGGACATGAGGCTGTTGTTGTCCTTCGCCGCGGTATTCATGCAACCGGAAACGAGGATGTTGGTCAGTTCCTTCCAGTTGGCTGGCACTAGAGAGGGCGGCCGCGCGACTGCGATGGCCTCGTGCGGTGGCAGCATGTTGAGCGTAATCTGTTGGCCCCCCATGCCTTCTTCGTGTGTGACGTCTGCTGGTGGGTGCAATGCCGTGCTGGCTACCCGCGGCCAATGAGGGCTGCCGTTGGTAGGTGGTCCCGGATGGAATTCGTCTCGTACCTCGATCTCGCTGTAGTGATCGATGGGGGCGCTGTGCCTTGTAGTTCTGCTGGGGGCGGAGCTCCTCGTCGTTCACCCCGACCGGGAGCGCGATGCATGTTGGGGTCTCCTCCGGCTGAGTGGAGTCCTTCCCGAGTCTGAGGTGTGAGATGGGAGCTCTTCTGCTCGAGGAGGAGGTTGCTGCTGCGAAGAGGCGCCGCCCTTGCCCCTTGGGTGCCTAGGGTTTCCGCGACGTGGGGGGGGGGGGGGCGGCGGCGCCTCGCCCGGCTCCCGCGGATTGCCGCTCGTGTGTATCGCGCGAGAGGAGAACAAAAACACGCCGTCGTGTGACTCTGAGTGGATCGCCTCCCGCTCTGCTCCTTGTAGGGGTGCGCGCGCGCATGCCCGGGCGGCGAAGGCCTCGCGGGCCCGCTCGAGGCGGCTCACGTCGGCGCCGTTCGGCCCCGTTTGTGGCGGGGCGGGGCGGATCATAATTTTGCTCTCGGCAAACTCCTTCGCCCGTGGCCACGGTGGCGCAGCGATCCGCGCCCTTCGCCCCGCGTCGTGTGTATTCCATCCTGTTGCGTCTCGGTTCACGCGACGGCTCGGTGGCGGGGCATGCGAGTGGGCCTTGTTGAGTAAAGACCGCTCATGTCCTCGACGTCGGGTCTCGTGCTGCTCCTGTTGAAGAAGCTGAGGGCCGCGTCGGTCGCTTTCTCTGCGGCGCCCCTCTGCCCTGTGTGGTTGGTCGAGCCCAGGTGCGCGAACGTGTGGCAGTGGTTGTGGGGCGCCTTCATCCATCCTCTTGGCGCGTCGGTGCGCGCGAAGGCTGGTCCAAGTTCCAGCGCTGCGCGGGTGCGCTCCCTGCTGAGGGTGGCGGGCGCGATGCGTCGTTGTGGTCTGCCGGATGTTCGTGCAGCGGTTTGGGCGAAGCGCGGGTCCAGTCGGCTGTCCGTGGGAAAGATGCGATCGAACGTCTCAAATCCCTCTCGGACGTGCTGTCCGCATATGGCTCTCGTTTGGTCCTGCTGATGGTACTCGGGGGCCGAGCTGGGTGCGATGTCTGCCAGCCCATGTTGTTCCAATTGAAATGCTCGCGCGGCAGCCCGCTGCGCGGCGTCGTACATGGTGTCCGCGGCGACCCTGGTCTCAACGCGCGTGGAAAATATGATATGAGAGGGCAGGTTGAAGATGCTGCAGTGTATCGCAGCGTCGCATGGGTCCATGGCGTCGTTGAGCGTCCTGCTGCATTGTAAGTCGACCGGTGGCGCCAGCCTGGGCTGGTCCATGGCTCGGTCGAATTGGGTGGCGCAATCGACGGTCAGCCGTGGGGTCGTTGCCGAGTTCTTGAGCCAAGCGTCTGGCGTGCGTGGGTTGAGGGAGTCTGCTGGGGTCGGAAAGGGCAATGCAATGTGATCCGCGTGTTCCTGTGCGAAGCCGCTGCCATTCGACGACCCGGTGAGCTGGGGGGGAGGTCTGCCATCTCTGGTGCCATGCGAGCCGCGCAAGTGGCTGTTAGTCCCAGTCCGCCACCCCATGGCTTGCTGAAGTGGAGATCGTAATGCAGTGGAGGTCGAAGTCGATGTCGTTGTCGCGGCCCTCCGTTTGGAATTGTTGCCCCTGCCGCCCCATGCCGTTTCGCTCCCTGTTGGTGCCCTTTGCTCATGAACTGGCAGGAATCCCTCAGGTCAGGCGTGCGAGTTCCATTGGTAGACGTAGCTCAGGTGGTTGTTGAGGTATCGCCTATCAAGAACATGTCCTAAGTCGTGTTAACGATGCGCATCGCTGTGGCTCCTAAACTGGGGTCATTGCGTGCC
This sequence comes from Prorocentrum cordatum, assembly GCA_963575745.1. Lineage (NCBI taxonomy): Eukaryota > Dinophyceae > Prorocentrales > Prorocentraceae > Prorocentrum > Prorocentrum cordatum. The sequence goes on along the minus strand of CAUYUJ010018871.1, from coordinate 513,759 downwards.
GTCGAGGTAAAAGTCGCCAGTGCGTCATGAGTCGGTGCTCCTCTGGAAATCGATACGGGTCCAAGGTATTCTAGAACGCGTTACAGGTGTCCTCAATCCCCCACTGGTCGGTCGTGTTCCTTGCGTCCCTTCGCGTGCGCACTGCTCCGGATAATGCTGCTGCCAATATCCCGCTGAGATCGGTGGGGTGCGTTTTGGCAACTGCACCGCGCCATGTCCCGTCTTCGGTTCGTCGACGCAGCGGTGGTTGGGCGCCGTGTCCGTGGTTGCATTTACATCGGCTTGGTTTGAAAAATGTGCGCGCTGGCAATTCTGGAAGTCCACGTGCAAGTGAGCTTGTAGGCTTCCGTGGTACCTGCTCCATCATGCAGTGGCCGAACGGGGCGATTCGTGCATTAGAGCGTCGAAGTAGGTGCCGCATTTCGGACAACAGCCAACTGCTGGGTACTTGTTCCTGCTGCGGGCGGTCTCTGAGTGCTCCATGACGGCTTGGGCCCCCGTGGCGGAGGCGACGTGCTGCGTGAGGATTGTTGTGCGTGGCAGCTGGTTTCCGATGTCGATCTGGTCGTAGCAGCTGGTTACCAGCGGTCCTTCAGGTAGTCGAGGCCCCAAGGTTGATCCCTGCTGCGAAGAAGATGGTCGCCAGGAAGGTCTCGTGTTCTAGCCGCATTCCACGTTTCACCCAGTGGTCCTGCCACTACGGCTGCTACTTTCCCATCGCGCATCTTGTTGCTCCATGGGGCGACTGTGATCCAATTGGTGAGATCGCCCGTGATAGCGAGGGTCGCGATGTCGATGGAGAACGTCTCGGTCTTCGCGATGAGACGGTGGAAAATGCTCCATTCGATCCTGCATGTCTCCTTCCCGTCGGTGGCCATTGTAGAGGTGAAGGGCGAACCGTGTTGGGCTTCCGGAAGTCGTGGTATCAATTTGTTTGGCGCATTGCTGTCGCCCGCTGCTAATTCTACGGGTGGTATCTTGTCGTGAACCGCGCTTCTATCATTGTGGTATGTATGTAGCGCGTCCTCCTTGTAGCTTGAGATCGGGGCGTCGTCGGGCAGTCTGCCTGCTTGGATGTCGATCAGCTGGGTTGTGCTTGTGGCCTCGCGGTTCTCCTCTGTCTCGTCGTCGTTGCAACTTGGCACGGTTGTCAACCATGGTGCCGCGCATGGTGGAGTCGACTGGAGGTACTGGGACAACCTGGCGTCACTATGGCAGTGGTAACTTGTCATGCAGATTGAACCCCGTGCCCATATTGTCGGGCGTCTCGCTCTTGTTGTGTTTCCCACGGACGGAATAGAAGGCGTTCTTCTTGACGGGGGTCGCTCCGCACTGGTGACGCATCAAATTGGGCGTTGGCGGTGGCGGTGGCATGCTTGGCACTGGTGGCATCCCACTCGTGTCCTGGTAAAGCTCCATTTCTCGGTACCATCGTTCCCAGTGCGCTTTGTCCCTCTGTCGTCTTCGATACCGTGCCACCACAGTTCCGACCGCTGTTTTGAGCTTACCAGGCTCGTCACGTACAGCTCGTGTGCTACTTCTCGAGGGTCAGTTGTTGCTGTGGGTCGCTCGTCCTGGTGGATGTGCCCGTGAAACCGTTCTATGTCTTGGGCGATCGTGCCTGCCTGGCTGGCGTCGTGGTGGGCATCCTCATCCAGAGGCCTCAGCAGGACTGCGGGCCCGTGCAATACATAGGGTGGTATCCTCTTCTTCTTCCCTCATCCTCTTCCTGCTGCTGCCGAACCGCGTCCAGCCGTGGCGGCGAAAACCCCCAAACACACATAGCGACAGCCAGACAGACAGACAGACAAAAAAACAAACAGGCAAGCAGACAGACAAACAGACAGACACAGACAGGCAGACAGAACATACAGACAGACAACCAGGCAGGCAGGCAGGCAGACAGAAACACAGAGACACAGAGAGATATAAAGATATACAGAGAGACGCAGAGACAGAGAGGCAGAGAGACACATAGACACCGAGGCAAAGAGACACACAGAGACACAGCGACACAGACACAGAGAGACACAGAGAGACACAGTGACACAGAGACACCGAAACACATCTACACAGCGACACAGAGACAACGAGACACAAACACACACAGAGACACAGAGTTACAGAGACACAACAGGCACATATGCACAGAGGCACAGAGAGACACAGCGACACAGAGACACAACGACACATATACACAGAGACACAGACACAAACAATGACACAGAGACATACAGCGACACAGAGACACACAACGACGCACAGCGACACGCAGCGACACACAGAAACACACGGAGACACACAAGAGACACACAGAGACACTCAGAGATACATGGACACACAGACACACAGGCACAACCACACGGACACACGGACACACAAACACACACAAACACACACAAACACACACAAACATACACGCGAATCCAACACACAAACACAACTATACAAACACCCGAAATGCACCAACACATACACAAACACAACAACACAAACAAACACACACACATACACAAACACACACAAACACCAACACAACACAAAACGCACAACACACAACACATACAACGCACAGCACACACAGACACAGAGCACACACACACACACACGCAAAACACGAAACTGCAGAGCATCGACGCCATCGGCGTCTTCGTGGTGTTGGTCGTGGTCAGCGTCGTCGTGGTCGTCGTTTCCGTGGTCGTCGTTGCGGTCGTCGTCGTGGTCGCCGCCGCGCGTCGCCGCCTGCGGCCGATGGCCGCCGTCGTGCCCTCCAAGCTTTGGGGTCCCAACACGGTGTGGTCACAGACCGTGCGGTGACATCATGACCCCCAAAAACATCACCGCACGGTCCGTCACTGCACCGTATTGGGGCCTCGGAGGCCCTGGTCGCCCGATACATCCTCGGAGAACAACCCGAATCCCCAAACCTCGCGGTCACCCTGGGGCCGCACTGGCCCACCACACGATTCGGAGGAACGAGCAACGGCATGTGCACAAACTTGTGGAGCTTCGCGCGGAGGGGCCCAGGCGGAGACCGCCACAAATTTCTGCTCGTGCGACTTTTCTTCTTGGGGTTCGATGGCGCCCGACAAACGCCCGCGACCCGCCCTCCGGGGCGCCGGGTAGATGGCGTAGTGCAGCAGAGGTGCGGCCAGCGCCTCGCCCAGCTGCGGCACCTCTCTGGGCGCGGGCCGCGCCCCCCCCAATCCTCCTCCTCCTCCTCCTCCTCCTCCTCCTCCTCCTCCTCCTCCTCCTATACCCAGCGCGGGGGGGGGGGAGGGTGGTGGTGGGGGAGGAGGGAGGAGGGAGGAGGAAGGAACGAGGAGGAGGAGGAGGAGGAGGAGGAGGAGAGGAGGAGGAGGAGGAGAAGGAGGAAGACGGAGGAAAGGAGGGAGGAGGAGGAGGAGGAGGAGGAGGAGAGGGGAGGAGGAGGAAGGAGGAGGAGGAGGAGGAGGAGGAGGAGGAAGGAGGAGGAGGAGGAGGGAGGAGGAGGAGGAGCAAGAGGAGGAGGAGGAGGAGGAGGAGGAGGAGGAGGAGGAGGAGGAGGAGAGGAGGAGGAGGAGGAGGAGGAGGAGGAGGAGGAGAAGGAGAGGCTTCGACTCGAACCGGCCTTTTTCCGACCGACCGACCGACCGAGGAGGAGGAGGAGGAGGAGGAGGAGGAGGAGGAGGAGGAGGAGGAGGAGGAGGAGAGGAGGAGAGGAGGAGGAGGAGGAGGAGGGAGGAGGAGGAGGAGGAGGGAGGAGGAGGAGGAGGAGGAGGAGGAGGAGGAGGAGGAGGAGGAGCAGGGGGAGGAGGACGAGGAGGAGGAAGAGGAGGAGGAGGAGGAGGACGAGGAGGAGGAGAGGAGGAGGAGGGGAGGAGGAGGAGGAGGAGGAGGAGGAGGAGGAGGAGGAGGAGGAGGAGGAGGAGGAGGAGGAGGGGAGGAGGAGGAGGAGGAGGAGGAGGAGGAGGAGGAGGAGGAGGAGGGAGAGGAGGAGGAGGAGGAGGAGGAGGAGGAGGAGGAGGAGGAGGAGGAGGAGGAGGAGGAGGAGGAGGAGGAGGAGGAGGAGGAGGAGTGTGTAGGGCAAGGTCTCAATGACCGAAGTAAGGAGGTCAGGGCGGGGCAAAAGGAGCAGCAGCACGGCGGGGAGGGGGTGTGGAGGCGGGGCGGCGCTTGATGCCGATGCAGGCGTCGGCGTCGACAGCCGACCGTCGCGCCGCAACTGCGGCACTCACTCCCCCCTTTCCTCTCCCCTCTCCCCCTGCGCTCCTGGCGCTCCCTGCCCCAGACGCAGCTTCCAGGGAAGCATCCTTTGCCGATCATGGACAAATTCTGGGCACCCGCCTTACCTTGCTCATAGCTGCACTCCGTAAACCAACTCTCGAAGCTGGCCGGGCCAGAAATGACACATCCTGGCCAGGCCAGGAACGCAGCTGGTGGGTCCCATGGACTTCCCTCGAACGGACACACACGGGCCCTGCAGGCCAAAAAACCGCCCCCGTCCATGACATCGGGCGGCACGGGGCCCCCAGGAAGGCGGTGAGCTCGCTGGCCTTGGCGCGGCACCCACACACACACTTACGATACTGACCGAAGCCGCCTGACATCTGCGGGCAACAGTGACCAAAAGCAAGAGCCTCAACTCCGAGCAGCTTTGCTCGAGTGTTGCGTGCGCGAACTCTTGGTGGCCTGGGAGGGCGCACGCCTTCCTTATCCAACGCGTCGCTCATGACGCTGACGAGGTGTTTCTGAACCTTGCGGGTGGCCGCGCCAACCATCTGAACCGAAGCGCTCACCGCATAGAAAACCTTCACATCCTCCTTAAAAGCTCCAGCAATCTGATCAGCGATGGCATTGGCTACGATGAAGCAAGGATTGGGGCCCCTCTCAATGGCCTCCTCGACATCGAGGTGGCTCGGCACGCGGGCGAGGAGCAAGCCCCTCACTCGAAGCAGCTCGCGCGCGCGACCCCACAAATCGCGGCGGCTAAGCACGCGGGCGCTCTGCGCAGAAACTAAGCGAGAGACCCCATCGGGCAAAGTAGGCCGAGTCAGCGGCGTAGCCTATGTGGGCGCCCTCGGGGCTCTGCTCCAAAAACTTCTGAATGGCCCAGGGCCCCCCGCGGTCGACGCCTTGCTTGCCCGAGATGCCTCCACCAGCGACAGGGGCAAGATTCGACGCCGCGACCGACATTGGGAGCTCTTCTAAACTTCGCCCATAAACCGCGACGCTATAATGCACCCGCCTGAGCCCGCGGCCTCTCGACCCCCCCCCCGCCGGCGCCCCCCGCGCCCCGGGCGCGAGGCCCCCCCGCCTGGGGAAAGGCACCTGGGGCCGCGAGGAGAAGCGAGCCAGGGGGAGGGGAACGTGGGTCCACGACTTAGGCGCGAGGCCGCGGAACCAGGGAGCAGGGCGCTCCTCGGCGGCCGAGGCCCCTCGACGAACAGAAACCTCCGGGATGTCCTGGAACTCCGAATTACGAGGGCGCCCCCCGAACCCGTGAGCATCGGTCTCCGCCGATGGCCCGCGGCGTGGGCGCAGGTCGGCGCGCCCCCTCACCTGCGCTAACGACGCGAGAGCGGGTCCGCGCAGCACCGGTGGGGCTGGCCCGCGAGAGGCCAGCCCGCCTGACATCTTGTCTCTGCAGGCTGGCCAAGTGACGACGGGGCGCAGTGAAATCAACGCCGTCTTCGGCGCCAAGGCCATTGCGGAATTCGGGCGCTCCTGCCCAGAGGTGGGCTTCAATCGACTTCGCAACTTCCCGTTTGAATTCCGAAATCATATATGCCACGACGCGGAGCTCATTGGGAATCCGTCGACCCTGTCGGCGCGCGGACCCCCTGTCGGCGCGCGCTCAGTCGACGCGTCCGCTGTCCTCTTTCCCTGTGTCTCCGTCGCCCCCTTTCCCTGCGCCCCCCTCTTCAAGCCTGCCGGCGACAGAAAATCATAGCCACGTCGCACTTGAATCGAGGAACCCCTTCCCCTTCACACCTGCCCCGCCAAAGGGGGGCGTGCCCCGGGGGAGGGGGGGTCAGATGCGCGCCCGCCCCTGGGCGTCCCAGAGCCTATGAATGCGCCGAGACGCGCCGAGAGCGCTCTGGGAAGCCCCCAAGAAATTCCAAGAGTGCCCCGAATCGCCGCGGCTTCCAGACGGGTCGAAAAGGCGTGCAAGACGCCCCCAGAAGTATCCAGGATCGCTCCCAAGACGGCCCCCATGAGGCAACATTCGTTGATTTCCTATGCGTTTTGGAACGATGTAGGCATTCTGGCCTCTTCCGCTTCCCGACGATCCAAGCCGCCCCGCGAGGCTTGCAATGGCGCCTGCAGAAAGCCCCGAGACGGGCCAATAACTTCAGGACAGCCCAAGAATGCCCCAAGAGGGCCCCAAGCAAACCCAGGAAGAAGACCGCGAACCGAGATTTCGAGCTCCCCGCCCCAAGGAGCCCCCGGAAGGCCTGCTCGGGCCCCTCGAGGGGCCCGAAGAGGCCCCCAAGGGACCCCCAAGAGGCCCGACAAATGCCCCGGCGAGCCCGAAACCACCCGAGAGGCCTTTCAACCGCATTCCCGGCACGGTGGCGGGAAGGGCCGCAGGCCGCGAGGCTCCCTGTATGTCTCTGCTGCGATTCCCTCGGCCCATGGGGGACATCTTCTTCGCCTTCTCCTGCTCCCTTCCACCTTGGCCCCCCCCCCCCCTCGCATTCGTCGTCGTCGTATTCGGGGTCGGCGGCGCCGGTCGTGAGGCCTTAGCAATGGCATGAACATCCCCCGATGGCGCCGCCCATCTCCGCGGCCCCTCTAAATTCCACCGCAGGCCTGGCGTCGCGGCGACGTCGGCCGAAATGGGCCCCCGAATGTTGCGCCGTCGGCGCCTGGGCTCCAAGTCCTGAAATCTTTAAATTGTTTCCTGCAAACAGCGGCGCATTTTAGGAAGTGCTTGTTCCGAAACCCTGGGCGCGACTTGGGGCCCGGGCTCCAGGATCGAAGGGGCCGAACTGAGAGCGGGGCCATTGGGGCCAGCATCCAGCGCCACGGTCGAAGTGAGACATCTGCCAAACCGCGCCCCTAGAGAGGGTGCTCGCATGGGCCCGGCGCCGCTGCAAGAGCACGGCGGGCCCGGCTCCGAAGACATTCCGGGCGCGCGAGGATTGGGGGGGGCGCCCGTGATGACATGCGTAGGCCTCGCCTTGCGCGGGGCAGCTCGCGCCATTTTGTCGATGCGAAACGCGCGCCGATGCGCCTGGGCCAGGCGCGTGGCGTGGCGAGGCTACGCAATCTCCCCGCCGCTACCGCGCTCGATGCCCAGGTCGGCGGCCGCCGACGCGACTTCGGCGACGATGCCGCTCGCGCTCAAATCAGCTTGGATTTCTCGCGCCGCCGAAGGGCTCTGACGCGATGGTGGTGGATTTGGGCGCCAGCCTCAAACGCCCCCCTCGCGCTCGCGAGCAAAGGCGATCCCCGCGCGCGCGAGGTGGTTCACAACGTCGCGGCGAATCCCCTCTGCTCCCTGGGTGACGTCGTCGATCCAGGTCCGCGCCTAGGCAAATGAGCTCGCTGCGAGAGAAACTTCGCGCGTCAAGAAGCTCTGGCGCGTCGCAGAGTCTGGGGCGCGCCTCGCTTCTGCAACGAGACTCCCAGTGGGCGGGGTGGGGGGGCCCCGCGCCCCGCGCCCCGAAGGATCCGCGGCCCCGCGCGCAGGAAGGCTTCCGAAGAGAGACACAAAGCAGAGAAGTCCAAATCCAGGGCGCGCGCCGTAACTCTCCCCCACCGAATGGCGTCGTAGGAAGCTTCGACGTCCCAGATAGTCGACGCCGAACACTCCTCAAGCGACGCAGATGAGAGGGCAGCCTCGCCCGCGCAATGCCAGAGCAGTGCCTCCCGTAGAGCGCCATTGCTTCGCACTGCGGCGCCCCGCGGACCTGAGCGACCCCCTGGTCAGACCTCCGCAGAACGAGATCTCAAGCAACTCCACAACCGACCCGCCCAAGTGAGAAGGCCGATGGCGCGATCCTTGCGCGCGTCAGGCTTTCGCGTAACAGTGGTGGCTGTAAGCCGCTGCCATGGCCAGGCTACAGCAAGCTCTACCGGCTGGAAAAGTTACAGCAACTTCTGACGGCCCGCCTCAGGCAACCACCAAACATCACGCTGACGAGCACCATCAACTCCCGCAGCCTTGGGCGGATAGATAGCCTTCAGAGCCGCCTCAAAACTGTCCAAGCATAGAAGTTGTAGCTCTTCATGGCGGGCAAACTCCCTTGCCTGCTGCAGGGCCCTCATAGCCTCGGCTGTGCTAATGTTCGCTGGCGAACACGATGTGTCCCAAACCGCGCCTTTGGCCTCCATGAGTGAAGCTCCATCGAGCGTGGTACCCCGGCGCATCGAGTCTCACTGACCTCTGCCATTGGGTCCCCCGCATGACGATGAAGAGCTCCCATGCCGTTGACTTCGTGCTGGCGCACCCAATCCCGGAAGCCATGCGGCCGCTGGTCGGGCTTGGTCAGCTGCCTTGCTGGCGGCCGCAGCGATCTAATCCAAAGACTCCTTGGTGATGCCCTCTAGCGTGCGAAGTGACCTGATCCATCTGGCCTTCCTCCGTTCAGGTAGAGGCGCACGCAGGGATGGTGGATGCTAAGGCTGACAACCGACCTCGCAAGTATTGAGCGCGCGATGGGCCCTCCTGGTCAACCTTCAAGTGGGGCACCATTCAGCAAGATGATTAGTCGCCGTGGACCGCCGCTGCGAACTGCTGTCAGACGTCGTTGGCCACAGTTTGCGCCAGTCCATTGCCTGTTTGTTCGGATGCTGCAAACGTCCACGACCGTCGTGCTGGCGACGCTCCTGAGGATGCACCTGATACAGCTCGCAATGATACAACTCCATGGTGTGGGACCACTCAGGAAACCAACCGTCGATCCGAAGGGCCGCTTCAAAATCGGTCTGACATCCCAGGCTGCTCGACGCAAAATATGGAGGCGTTGAGCTTCGGGTCACCTGCTCAGCGAGGCCGCGCCACTGCAAATCTAGACGAGCCAAACCAACTGCTCTGAATACTGGCATACGTGGAAAGATCCCCCTGCTCGGGGACGTCGTCTAACCCCTGAAGCTCTGGCGCATCCTCAGGAGGGAACCTCGGTGTCATCCTCATCATCACTGTCGGTCCAGAAGTCCTCCTCCTCGAGCTCAAGATGTAGGTTCTGCAGGATGAGTGGGTTCTTGATCGACAGCTTCCTCTTAGTTCACCATGCTGCTGGAGTTGGCGCCGGGCATGGGCCCTCATGAACCTGATGGATCTGAGCTGCAGCCCGAGCCTTGGACCTTTTGCTTTCAGGGTCAGGCGTGCGTTCTGGCAGAGGAGGGTGATCACAACAGCGGGGACGTCGCAATATCTATGCCATTGCTCTGGCCATGTCGAAATCTAAGGAGACCTGCAGACCATGCTGCGATTTGCTAGCACCCCGAACAACTTCGACATCCGCCTCGACAGAAGAGAGCAGATGCTGCGCCGGCGCCAACATGGCGAGATAGTCCAGCAAACGCCCAGACCCAGCAACACGCGCGCAGGTGGCACTGCTCGGGACAGCGACGACCCCACCCGAGATCTCTACCCGGCCCGAAGCCGACAGCGCCTGAGGCGTCATGTTCCAATCTCCGACAACGGCCCACATGCCTTAGAATGTGGCAAGAACCGCTCCCAGGTTGGCCAGCTTCTGGGCGTCGCTTTTCGCTCCCACTGCGGTAGTCATGTATGCGCCCGCGACTAAGAGCGACTGGTTCTGGGCCCTGGGCTGCATCGCCACTGTGTCACGGAACTGCAGCCCAACCTGTCCGCCCGAGCCAGCTGTTGTGAGCCGACCTGGTCGTGCGGCGACGCTGCCAAGTGTCGCGCTGAGGCAGCTCGAAACAGCTTGCGCGCGCCCGCGGTGGCGCCTCAAGCTTTTTCTCGACGGTCCGTGGCGCGCGCCGCCAGCAGGACTCCAGCGTGTCCTGTCTTGCGCCAATCATGCGCGATATCATTGGAGACTGCCGGCACCGCGCGGGTCTCGAGGGCCACGATGATGCCCGCGCGGTGCTGCTGCGCAAATGACTTCGCCGCTGGCCCCCATCCGCCCAAGTTGCTTGCGCGCAGCTCCCTAATTCACGAAACCGCGTGACCTCGTGGGCCCCGGCCCCGGCCATGCAGCTGCAGCGCGCGAGTCTCCAGCCCACCTCGCTGAGGCCCAGCTTCGCCGCAAACCTGGGGCCCCTGCTGCCCCGCGACCTCCGCCAAATCGGTCGTGGCCCTGCTGGGCCTGCCTCTCGTGCACTTCTGCTCTTCGTGGTACTCTGGGAACGCCTCCCGCGCCCGTGCGGATGAAAGAAAAAAAGCCAAACTGCACCGACAAAATGGATGGGTGGGCCTGGGGCTTGGGCCCCAGCCGTGGAGCTCGCCGACGGTGCCCTGCCTCCCGCGCCGTTCACCACGCGGGTGTACCTGGGGGCAGGTTCCAGCAAAACATGTGGCGACTGAGCCCAGCCCCTCGCGCCGTTTACCTCATGGGTGCACCTGGGGGCTGAGACTTGCGTTCTAGCATTCGGCGACTGAGCCCAGTCCCCCGCGCCGTTTACCTCGTGGGTGCACCTGGAGGCTGGGACTTGCGTTCTAACGTCTGCTGCCTCATGCTCCGCGACGGCGGGGGCCTTGGCGAGGGCCGCTTCGGGATCGGCGGTTCGTCCGAAGTTGCGCCGATCCCCCTCGCGGATCGACCCGCGATCCCCGCCGTCAATGCCTGCCCGGCCCTCGGCGTAGATGATGCCACCAGGCCATGGGGGCGCACTTCTCTGGCCACCTGGGGGAAGTAATTGCCCGGCGACACCATATGCTTCATGCCCCGCGACGGCGTGGGCCTCGGCGAGAGCCGCGTTGGGGTCAGCGGTTCGCGAAGTTAAGCGGGCCCCCCATCGCGGGTCGACCCGCGGCCCCCGCCGCCCGCCCACGCGCAAGCCCTCGATATGGGGGCGATGGCCCCAGTCCAAAGGAACGCGCGCCTCTGGCCGCCCGGGGGAATACTTGCCCAGCGGCGCCTCCAGCCTCGCGCGCCGTGGCGGCAAGGGCCTTGGCGAGAAGCGCATTGGGATCAGCGGTTCGCTCGAAGTCGAGCCGACCTCCCTCGCGGATCGACCCGCGGCCCCCGCCGTCCATCCACGCGCGGGCCCTCGATGAAGACGACAGCTCCAACCCATAGGAATGCGCGTCTCTGGTCGCCCAGGGAAATGCGCGCCCAGCGGCGCCTCCTGCCTCGCGCGCCGTGGCGGCAAGGGCCTCGGCGAGGGCCGCATTGGGGTCGGCGGCCCGCTCGAAGTCTAGCCGTTCTCTTCGCGGATCGACCCGCGCCCCCCGCCGTCAGTCCATGCGCGGGCCCTCGATGTTAAAAGATGTCTCCAGTCCAGGGGGATGCGCTTCTCTGGCCACCCGGGGGAACGCAAGCCCCGCGACACCTGCCGATCCATGCCCCGTGGCGGCAGGGGCATTGGCGAGAGCCGCCCTGGGATCAGCGGTCCGCGCGAGGTTGGGCAGACCCCCCTCGCGGGTCGACCCGCAGCCCCCGCCGTCCGAACACGCGCCGCTGGCATCTAATGAAATAGCTGCCCCCAACCCAAAGGAACGCACCTCTCTGGCCACCTGGGAAAACACGGGCCCAACGACGGGGGCAGCGGCAGCGAGAGGACCGTTGCTCAAACGGGCCGAGCTTGAGAGGGTACTCGGTGGGGAGTGGCTCAGCCCCCCAACCTCTATCGGATGATGGCCCACCGAGCTCCGGGGGACATCTACGCGCAAGAGAGACGGCTGGTCCGACCCCGCCGTCGCCGCCGCCGCCCGAGCCGTGGCCGACAAAGCCTCGGCGTCTTGCTTCAGCTTGGTCGTGGCCGCCTCCACCTTGGCCTCCAAGACCGCGTCGGGGGGGGGGGGGGGGGGGCTGCGCCGTCGCTACTGCTGCCGCTGCTGCCGCTGCCGCTGCCGGCCACGCCCGTGGCCTCGACCGCGGTGGGGGTTGCGTCGCCTGCTCCCGCGCTCGCTCCTGCACCGCTGCCAGCCCCCTCAGGCTGCTGGTCGCCCCCCGAAGGTGGCAGCGAGGTGTGGCGACGCTTCTTCGCAATCTTCTCCTTCATCGTCGACAGGGAACCGCGATGCTCCCGCAGCTTCTCCCGCGTGCCGCCGAAGGTGTTCTTGAGCGTCTCCATGAGCGCGCCCATGACCAGCTTTTTTGCGGCGAGCCAACCCCTGCAAACCGGCCTCGTCCAGCACGCCATCCGAATCGTCAAACTCGGGGCCCAAATTCAACGTGAACATGGACTCGTCGGGCTCACTGGTGCCCAGCAGCAAGCTGAGGTCGATCCCAGCCCCTGGCGGCAGCGATGCCTGAGCAGGCGGCGCCACCGACTTGAACGCCTCAGCCCGTTCCTTCTCCGCCTGCGCCAGCGCTGTGGCCGCCTCAGGCAGGGAGCTCTTGCACTTCTCGGGCTCCAGCGTGAGGCGCACCTGCTGCACGCGGATTTTGTTGAACGAGACTTGGGCCCGCTGGACCTTGGCCGTGACCTCGGTGACGCGCTGCGGCACTGGAGCGTCCCCAGCGCCGCGCGCAGCCTTTCTTCGCCGAGTCCAAAAGGCTCTGCGCCGCCCTGGCCTGCTCATTGCCAGGCTGCGCCTTGATGAGCTCCAGTAGTTGACCCATCATGGCTGAACCCACACCAGCGGCGCCTTTGCCAGCGCTCCCCTCGTTGGCCTGCGCGGGCGGCGGCGCCTTGTTGTTGAAAGGCGCCCCGCGTAAGCGCGTGTTGCCATGCTGCTCCAGCTTGGCCACCCAAGCCCAGCGGGGCCAGAAACTGCACATCACCCTCTTCTGGTCCTCTCCCTTGCCTTTGCCCGCGCCCTTCGGAGGCCGCCTGGCTCCGCCGACCGCTGGCGGCGGTGGTGGCACGCTCCAGATCGGCCACGTGGGCTAGCTCGGTCCAAATCACGGTCGGACGCACGGCTGGCGGCTTGTTGCTTTGCAGGCCCACGGGGAGAGGCGGCCACTCAGCATTCGGGCCCAGCTCCTGAACCTTCCACCAGTCCCAGACCTTCTTTCCTTTTGGCATGTTTTCTACAGACTTTTCTTAATCGTCACTGCTGAACTCAGGACGTCAGGTCCCGGCTGACTTCACGTGGAGATAGTCGGTGGCCCAAATCGCCCCACCGCGCCCTCTCGGCGTTACAGGGGGTCGGTACCAAAACGGCTATGATTCGGAGGAGGAGAGGAGGAGGAGGAGGAGGAGGAGGAGGAGGAGGAGGAGGAGGAGGAGGAGGAGGAGGAGGAGGAGGAGGAGGAGGAGGAGGAGGAGGAGGAGGAGGAGGAGGAAATGGGGGAGGAGGAGGAGGAGAAGAAGAACGCCACAATCGTAGGATTCATGTTTGGTCAACGTACAAAGGAGGAGAAGAAGGAGGAGGAGGAGGATTATCATGCCACTAGACCAAGCAGCCAGCTGAAAGGAGGAGGAGGAGCAGGAGGAGGAGGAAGAGGAAGACGAGGCTCGATGGGGGGGGAAGGGCGATGACCAGGAGGAGGGGGACGATGACAGGGAGGAGGAGGAGGAGACGATCGCTGCTGAGGGTTCGATTTTTTGTTGCTGCGCTTCTGGCCCTGGAAGCCTCCAAACGCCAAGACGTCTCCAGGCCTCCATCCTCGAGTCTCGCTCCTCCCCTGGATGCCGCTCGCATGAGTTCAGAGCAGAGGCCGACCAGCCATCACTGGGGGAGCTGTGGTCCTTACCCCCCTGGGGGAACGCATCGCATCGACGATCCCTCGAGAGGGGTGTCGAAATCGATGGGTCCCCCAGGGGGGTAAGGACCACGGCTCCCCCAGTTGTGGCTGGCCTGAGAAGGGGGCCGCAGGACCGCGCCGCCTCGTCCTGCCACTTCGGCGTAGAGACTCTCGGGCTCCAGATCGCGCCGCATCGCCGAGGCACTGGCGATGCGCGGCGCCATCCTCCGAGCCCACCTGCTCCGGCCCCATCGGGGCGGCTTCTCTCCTCCTCCTCCTCCTCCTCCTCCTCCTCCTCCTCCTGTCTCCGGCCCCATCTTCGGGAGCGGCCAAGAGGGGGGTGTCCAAGACGGGGGGGTGCAAATCATGACCGGCGGCATGTGCGCGGCCCAGCGGGGGGGGGGCCAGGGACGTAATGAAATGGAAAGAGGCGCCATGAAATCTGGGGAAATGTCATGGCCCACGCCATGATATCCAACCCCCCGTAGTCATCACCCCGTTCTTTTCCGCCCCCGACATCTGGGCGGCTTCTCCACAACGTGAGCCCCTGGAGGCTCCGGGCCCATCGGTCTCTGGGCCCGCGTCCTTCTCGACGGTCTCTGGGCCCGCGGGGGGCCCCTGGCGGCCGCAAGCTGCAAGCGAAAGATCTCCCGCCCACGATCTGTCCTCGACGCGAGGGGGTCGGGGCCCTCGACTCGCAGGGGCGCAGTGCCTCGAGGCTCAGCACGTCGCACACGTACATCAGCAGGTCCTGCTGCTGCTCGTGCGCCTGCTCGCGCGTGGGGAGGGCGGCTGCGGCAAGGCGCCTCTCCTCGATGCGCCGAGGCGCCGCAACACCCACTCTCTGGCCTGCGGGCCTGGAGCTGGCCAGCAGTGGGAAGCGGCTGGCCCGCCACATCAGAGAGGAGCCCGCGCGCCCGCGCAGTGACCCTTGCCCCCTCGCCTGTGGCCCTGGAGTTGGCCAGCAGTCTGTCGCGGTGTCCCTCCCTGGCTAACAGCGGGGAGAAGAACGACCCACCGATGCGAATCACCGAGGCCAGTGCAGCAGCCGCGGGAGGCAGCGACAGGAGGATGACTGAGCACTGGGTCCTGGGCGGGGAATTCTGAAAGTTGCTCTCGTTGCCGGCGAAGCTGGCAGGGAGCGCTGCGCGATCCACCTCGTATCGAAAGCGATCGATCTTCAAAAGATGCCCACCCCATCCCCCCCTGGCTGGCAGAACCAGCGCCGCCCCGAACGACGGCGCACGGAGGAGGAGGGAGGGAGGAGAAGGAGGCTCGAGGATTCCGCGATGCACCGAGGATGCTGCAAGGCGCCCTCCAGCCCCGGGCCCTCTCCTCACGCGTTCCTGCGACTCGCCATCGCTCGGACGTCCATTCCCTGTGTTTTTTTCGTTTTCGTGCGTGGTTTTTTCGCCAAATGATGAAGGATGCTCCTCGATGGTCCTCGCCGAAGGAAAAATGCACACGTCCGAACGATGCCAAGTCTCCTCACGCGTTCCTGCAAGGGCTGCTCTCCCTTGCCCGGGAACGCCCTCCCCGACAGACGAGCGCCCCGTGGACCTGTCGTGCAGGCGAAACCCCGTGCTGCAACTGGCCCATCTCCGCCTTGCCAGCTGTGTCGGGGGCGCGCAAGCACTGATGAGCGATCCAGGGAGGTGGCGCGCGGTCACCAAGTCCATGGATCGGGGGAGGTGTCCTCCCCAAAATGCGGCTGGTGCCGCCTCGTGCGGTGGCGGAAAGCCGCGATGTCCCATGGAAGCGGGGCCCGTGGGTAATCCACGCCCCCTTGATCCATGTTTGCGATCGCCTGACTAGAAGAGAGGCAAGGCGGCATGGTCATACAACTCAAGAGCATGTCGAGCGATGGCTCCCTTTTGACACAATGGCTGCCCTCCCTCCGTGTAAGCGTTGCGCACCTTTAGGATTCTGTCATATCCTACAGACTCCCACACGAAAACCCCATTCTACAATTTTCCTCCCTGCTCGCAATTTTGACACTCTTCTTCTCCTGCTCCCCCTCTTCCTCCTCCTCCTCCCTCCCCCGTATTTCTCCCCCGTCGTCATTCCTCCTCCTCCCTCCTCCCTCTCGTCCATTCCTCTCCCTCATGGATAACTCCTCCTTGTCGCCCAGCAGACTTGTCGTTAAGGCGGGCCGGTCGCCAGAGACTTCCCCACAACTCACGATCTTGAAGACCGTCATGCAATTGCCAGCAGATGCACGGATGCAACACAACTAGTTTTCAAAATCGAGTTATCGCCTCTGCGCCGTGCACACTTGTGCCCAACTATTCGAAAAAGCTAGGAAAGATGGACGGTGCCGGTCTTCAATCGTTGTCGTCGCCGTTGTCGTCGTCGTCGTCGTCGTCCATTCGTCGTCGTCGTCGTTGTCGTCGTCGGTCGTCGTCGTCGTCGTGGGGTGGTCGTCGTCGTCGTCGTCGTCGTCGTCGTCCGTCGTCGTCGTGCAGTCGTCGTCAGCGTCGTCGACGGGGGCGTCGTCGTCGACGTCGTCGTTGTCGGGGGCGTCGTCGTCGACGTCGTGGTCGACGTCGTCGTCGTCCGATGTCGTCTTCGTCCGTCGTCTGGTCGTCGTCCGTTCGTCTGGCGCCAATGTCCATTCGTCGTGGTCGTTCGTGCGATAAGCCGAGATCGAGCGAACCGCTGCAGCCTCGAGGGCCTGGTCGGCGCAACCGTTGGCCGCGGCGCGCTCCGCGGCCTGATGCAGCCTCGCCTCGGCACGCGGGTCGGCGTCGTCGTCGTCGTCGTCGTCGTCGTCGTGGTCGTGTGTCTGTCCGTCCGTCCGTTCGTGTCGTCGTCGTCGTCGTCGTCGTCGTCGTCGTCGTCGTCGACGTTGTCGTTGTCGGCCTCGTCCTTTCCATCTTCAGCTCATGCTGATCCTTGTCCTCGAAATTCTCCACCACAACCCATTTCTCCTCCTGCTCGTCGTCGTCGTCGTTGTCGTCGTCGTCCTCTTCCGTCTCCACCAGACTCAAGATCCCGGGTCAGTTCTTAAAGGAAACTATGGTGGCATTATTGTTATAATACGGGCCACGCTTTTTGTTGCAAAAAACATAACGCTTCGGTGGAATAAAATATTTCCGGCCCCCTAGGCGCGATCCGTGTGAAGAGTGTGTCAAAATTGGACTCTGGACGCTGGCTCAACCGGCAACCGGGGAGCCAACTAGCCAACCAACCACCCAGCCCACCAGCCCTTTTCTGGTGTACTTTTCCGAGGATGCCCGACACCGCGGGGCCCAGAATGCATGTTTGCTCCACCTCTCCCTTGCTTGGGTTCTCGTGCTGAAAAGAGCGAGGGGGTGCGGACTCCCTCCTCCTTCTCTTCCTCCCCCAACCCTCTGTCCCCCTCTCGCCGGCCTGCGCCTGCCTGCACCTGCTCCTCCCCTTCCTCCTCCTTCTCCATCATTCCCATTGTATCCCATTCCTCCTCAGGAGGAAAGGAAGAGGAGAAGGCGGAGGAGGAGGAGGAGGAGGAGGAGGAGGAGGAGGAGGAGGAGGAGTCACGCAGACCCCAAATGGACCTCGACATCCCTGGGTTGTTGCGGCGTGTGGCACTGTAACCACTTTCGAGGGCTGCTGGGG
This sequence comes from Prorocentrum cordatum, assembly GCA_963575745.1. Taxonomy (NCBI): domain Eukaryota; class Dinophyceae; order Prorocentrales; family Prorocentraceae; genus Prorocentrum; species Prorocentrum cordatum. Next base: position 496,405 of record CAUYUJ010018871.1, on the reverse strand, counting down.
GAGCCCGCACAGTCGGTTCCCACGCAGACCCAAACGGGACCTCGACATTCCCGGGGGGCTGCGAACTATGAAGCTGTCGACACTGCCCCTCGCAGACCCAAACGGGACCTCGCATCCCCGGGGGGCTGCGAAATGTAGGGAAGCCAACACAATGGGTCCCACGCAGATCCAAACGGGACCTCGACATCCCTGGGGGCTGCGAAATGCGAAACTGTCGCTGCTTTCGAAGGCTGCTGGGGGAGCCCGCACAGGATGGAAGGCTTGTTCGCCTCCCTGGCCCTCGTCCTCGTCCTCGTCGTCGTCGTCGTCGTCGTCGTCGTCGTCGTCGTCCTCGTCGTCGTCCTTGTGGCATAAATGTTTGTTTCGGCCCCCGCGGCGCTGCCACGTGACGACTTGACTGGAATACGATTTCTTCGCGCCTACAGGCGTTGCCGCGTGGTGAGTGGAGTGGCATTGTGTTTTTTGTCGCCCCCCGCGGCGTTGCAACGTGGTAGATAATGGAATAATTTGTTGTTTTTGTCAGTCCCCCGCGGTGCTGCCACGTGATGAGTAGAGATAGATGCACTACTGCTTCTTCGCGCCCCCTCAGGCGTTGCCATGTTGCGCGTGAAGTGGCTTAGTTGTGTGTTTGCTTGCCCCCCCGCGTCGTTGCCACGTGGCGAACAGTGGAATCGTATGTGCTCGGTCCCCACCAGGCGTTGCCACGTGCCCCCGCGAGGTTGCCACGTGACGAATAGTGGAATCAGATTTAAGATGTATTCGGTCCCCGCCCGGCGTTGCCACGTGGTGAACAGAGTGGAGTAGTTTTTTTTCGCGGCCCCCGCGGCGCTGCCACTTGACGAGTAGAGTGGAATAGCATGTTGTCGCCCGCCCAAGCGTTGCCACGTGGCGGCTACCCAACCAGCTAACCAACCAACCTACCGACCGACCAACCATCAGCCAACCAACCTGCCAACCAACGATCCTGTTGCGTTGCATCGCGTTGCATGTGCATTGCATTTGCAGTAGATTGCTTTGAAGTAAGTTGCGGGCCAGGGGGAGGACAGGAGGGAGAAGGGAGGAAGGTAGAGAGGAGGCGAGGAATGAGTTAGGAGGGAGGAGGGGCGGAGGAGGGGAGGGGGAGGAGGAAGGATGGGTGAGGAAGGAAGGAGGAGGGAGGATGGAATGTTTGTTCGCCTCCATGGCCCTCGTCATCGTCGTCGGCTTCATCGTCGTCGTGGTTCTCGTCGTCGTCCTCGTCGTCGTCCTTGTGGCGTAAATGTTTGTTTCGGCCCCCGCGGCGCTGCCACGTGACGACTTGACTGGAATACGATTTCTTCTCGCCTACAGGCGTTGCCACGTGGCGAGTGGAGTGGCATTGTGTTTCTTGTCGGCCCCCGCGGCGTTGCCACGTGACAAGTAGGAGTGGATGCAATGCTGTTCCTTCGCGTCTCCAGGCGCTGCCACGTGACAAGTGGAATGGGTGTATCTTTTCGGTCCCCAGCGGCGCTGCCACGTGACGAACGTAGTGGAATTATGTTTGTATTCGCCCCCGCCAGGCGGTGTCACGTGGCGAATAGACTGGGATCATATTTCTCTCAGCCCCCGCTGCGCTGCAAGGTGAAGAGTAGAGTGGAATAGTATTTCGTCGCCCGCCAAGGCGTTGTCACGTGGCGAGTGGAACAGAACATATTTGTTTCGGTCCCGCGGCGCTGCCACGTGACGAGACGCACATTCCGTTACAGTGCATTGGATTGCAGTGCATTGCAGTGCGTGGCGTTGCATTATACTGTACTGGATTGCGTTGCATTGCGTTGCGTTGCATTGTGTTGCATTGAGTTGCATTTGTATTGCGTTGCGTTGCGATGCACTGCGTTGCATTGCATCCTGTTGCGTTGCATTGCGTTGCGCTGCATTTGCATGGCATTGCGTTGAATAAATTGCGGGCGGGGGGGGGGAGGAGGAGGAGGAGGAGGAGGAAGAGGAGGAGGAGGAGGAGGAGGAGGAGGAGGAGGAGGAGGAGGAGGAGGAGGAGGAGGAGGAGGAGGAGGACAGGGAGGGAACAGAAGGGAGGAGATACAGAGAAGAGGGGGGAAGGACTAGGAGTGAGGAGAGAAGAAGGGGGAGGAAGGAAAAAGATTGGAGGGAAGAATTTGCCAACCACCCAGGCAAGCCTACAACCGGCCACCCAGCCACCCAATCAACCAACCAGCCAATCACTCCACCAACCAACCAGCCAACCAACCGAGCAACCAACCAACCGCTCCTGGTTAAAGACTAACGAACCAACCAACCGCCCAATCGACCGACCATTCCCGGGCAAGCGGAATCCAAGCTGAGCAGCCAATCAAACAACCAACCAACCAACCAACCCAACCGCCAACCAACGAACCCTCATCCAAGACAATATTTTCGACCCGGCAATCGGCGAGCCAATCAACCAACCAACCCACCAACCAAACGATCCTTCAACGGGATTTTTTGAGGACGTCCAACGCGGCGGGTCCCAGAAAAAAATTGTCCTGGACTTCTTCGTGACGCCGAAATCAGAGTGAGGGGGCTTAACGGTCATTCACTGTCCCTGGGCGCGTGCCTCAAGTGAGGTTCCGCGGTGAGGATTGTTATTGTTGCTGTTGCTGTTGCTGTTGGTGTTGTTGTTCTTGTTGTTATTCTTGTTCTTGTTGTTCTTGTTTGCTGTCGTCGTCGTCCCACCTGCGGCTGGGCCCTCCACGCACCCGTGACGTACCCGCGACCCACCCGCGACCGAACCCGCGACCCACCCGCGACCCAACCCGCGACCCAGCCGCGCCCCGCCCGCGCCCCGCCCGCGACCCATCCCGCGACCCGCCCGCGACCCACCCCGCGACCCGCTCGCGATCCACCCGCGATCCGGCCCGCGACTCACCCACATTGCTCTAACGAAAAAATCTTCGACGCCTGCGGCGGGGCTGTTGTATAATTTGTGCAAGTTCGGCGCCTGCGGCGGGCTTCTTCAGAATCTCGCAGACTGCCGACGTCCCCGCTGCTCCCTCACTCTTATCCGCAATTCCGAGGGGCTGCGAAAAAGACTGGCCCTGAAAGAATAACCGAATAGAAAGTAACCCGTCTCCCCTCAAGCTCCTCCTCGCCCTCCTCCCCCTCCTCCTCGAGGTCAAGATGAGGCTGATAGGGAAGGATGAGGAGGAGGGGGAGGAGGGGGAGGAGGAGGAGGAGGAGGAGGAGGAGGAGGAGGAGGAGGAGGGTGTTCCCAGGGCGCTTCTGGGAGCGCTCCACAGCAGCAGGAGCTGCTGCAGCAGGAGCAGCAGCAACACTAGGGGGGGCCAGGTCGCTCCAGGCGGGGCCAGAAACGGGCTCCAACCTTAACAGATGACCTCCTTCCCATCCTCCTCCCTCCCTCTCCTCTGGGGATCTTGTTCCCCCGAGGCCCATTGAAGACCTCGGGGCCCTCCCCCTGGATGCCAAAGCGAGTCGGCATCGCCCAAAAGCCTGGATCCTCGATGCTCGCAGTCCTTGTGCTCCTCCTCGTCCAGGGCTGGAAAGATGAGGGTGTGGCTTACCAGGGACGTACCTATCCATGCCTACCGAGCGCCATTACCCAGCGGTCGGAAGAAATGAGAGAGCGTGATCCACCGCCGCTTAACTGTGGAAAATTCCCCCCCTCTTCCTCCGGAGCCCGGGGTCCCCCCCCCTCCCCGGGGTCCCCCCCCCCCCTCCGAAAATCCCCCCCCCCCCCCCCCCCCTGCTGGACCCCCCCCTCCTCCCCCCCCCCCCTCCCCTCCCCTGGCAAACCCCCGCCTCCCCTAACCCCTCCCCCCTCCCCTCCCCCTCGAAAACCGGGGGGGGGGGGTCACTACCGGTTCGAACCCCTCCCCACCCCCCCCACTCACCGCCAGCAAACGACTCCTGGTCCCTACCACCGTCCGCACCACATCCCCCACTGTTGTTCCCAGCACCACTGTCCTCACCACCACTGTCCCCACTGGTTCCACCACCGTCCCTACTGTCCCCACCAGTGCCCCCACCACTGTCGCACTGTCCCCACTGTCCCCACCACTGTTCCCACCACGGTTCCATTCTCCCCACTTTCTCCACGGCCCCAACCACTGCCCGACTATCCCCACTGTCCCCACTGTCCCACTGACTCCTCCGCTGTCCCACTGAGCTGTCCCACTGTTCCCACCACTGTCCCCACTGTCCCCACCACTGTCCCCACTGTACCTCCGTCCCATTGTCCCACCGCCGTCCTCGCCACCGCCTTCACCACTGTCCCCACCACCACTGTACCTTCCACTGTCCCACTGTTTCCACCACATTCCCACTGTCCCCACACCACTGTCCCCACCACCACCGTCCCCACGACTGTCCCACCGTCCCCACTGTTCCCACCATTGTCCTCACCACTGTCCTCACCACTACCGTCCCCACCACTGTCCCACTGTCCCCACCACTGTCCCGCTGTCCCCTCACCACTGTCCTTACCACCACCGTCCCCACCATTGTTCGCACCCCCACCCAATTTTCGCGGGGGGGGGGGGGTCGAACCGATAATGACCCCCCCCCGGTTTTCGAGGGGGGGGGGGGAGTTCGAACCGGTAGTGACCCCCCCCCTTTTCATGATGGACTGGGGGACGGGGGGGGGAGGGGTTCGAATCGGTAGTGACCCCCCTGGTTTTCCGAAGTGGGGGAGAGGGGTTCGAACTGGTAGTGACCCCCCCCCGGCTTTCCGCCAGCAGCGGTAGAACACGCTCTTTCGAAGAAATGGGTCGAATCATAAGTCGGAAGGCGTTGACAGTATATTGGACCTCCGCCCGCCCCCCGAAGAGGAGGGAAGAGGGACAACCGATCGATGACTGAAGTAGGAAGGCGCATAGAGTATACTGGGAACTGGGAATCCACTAATCTCTACTTTCATCGACCGATGAGTAGGCGTTATTCGCATCTGGGCCGAATGTGCGAGAGCTGTTGCTGCTGCTGCTGCTGGTCCTCCCCCTCCTGTCTTTCTCCCCAAATCCTCTGTTTCCTCCTCCTCCTCCTCGAGGAAGTGGAGGGGAAGAAGGAGGATGATGAGAAATAGCGAGGGGACGAGGAGAAGCGAGAAGAGGCGAGGCTGACGAGGAGGATAAGGAGCGAGAGGAAGGATGGAGGGGGTCGGCAGATTATTCTTGACGTTCCAGGAAGGGGGAGGTCTAGGGAGTTCTGGGTCGTCGTCGTCGTCGTCGTCGTCGTCGTCGTCGTCGTCGTCGTCGTCCTCTTCCTCCCCCCTCCTGATCGCACCCTCCTCCTCCTCCTCCTCCTCCTCCTCCTCCTCCTCCTCCTCCTCCTCCTCCTCATCCTCATCCTCATCCTCATCCTCATCCTCATCCTCATCCTCAGCATCAGCATCAGCATCAGCATCAGCATCAGCATCAGCATCAGCATCAGCATCAGCATCAGCATCATCATCATCATCATCATCATCATCATCATCATCATCCCCGCTCCTCCGCCTCTGACCTCGCTCGCTCCTCCTCCTTCTCCTCCTTCTCAGAGAAGGAGGAGGCGGGCGCGGTGACCCACAGCTCCCGCATGTGGCAGGCGAGGTGCACGAAGTAAGTGCGCGACGACCTCAGCGGGCGCTCCGCAACGCGGCGCCCTCTCGGGCCCTCCGCCCCCCCTCGCCCACGCTCGTCAGCGGCAGCCCTCGTGCTCGTCGTGCTCCTCCTCCTCCTCTTCTTCCTCCTCCCTCTCCTTCTCCTCCTCCTCCTCCGCCTCCTCCGCCTCCTCCTCCTCCTCCTCCTCCTCCTCTTCGCTCCGCGGTCCTCTCTCCTCCTCGGTCCTCTCGCCGCTTCCGCTCACGCTCCTCCCCGCTGCTCCTTCCTCGCTTCTCCTGCCACCCTCTTCGCCCCGTCTCCTCCTGCTCCTGCTCTCTGCTCCTGTCGGTTCGCTCTTCTCGCCTCCTGCTAAGTCTCCTCTTGCTACCTTTTCCACCTTGTCCTCTTCCTCCCCCCCCTCTTCCCGAACGTTTTGTTCTCGGACCTCGAGGGGCCCGTTTCGGGCCCCACGCGGCGCAGAATTCACGCGAGCGTACGGCTCAAGGGATCCAGAGGCGGCGGGCGAGCAGGAGAGGCGGGAGGAGAGGTGGGGGTGCTAGCAGCTGCAGAGCTGGTTCGTGACAGGAGGCCCTTGCCGCCGATTCACACGAAGAACTTCATCACACATTCTATCCAAGCAGACCGACTGCATCAATCTGGAGCGCCGGGTGCGCCTCTGGAGTCGGAATGGCGAGCCGTCCGGCCACGTGTCGTAGTTGACAGGAGGGGCAGGAGGAGGATGAGGAGCGGGAGCACGAGGACGCCTCCCTCCTCGTTCCTCTAATCCTGGGGTCCCAGCACCTACTGCCCCCCCGTCCTTCTCCTTTTCCTCATCCTATCCCCCCATTCCTCCTTGTCATCCTCGCCTCCAATTCCCTCCCTCCCTCCCTCCTGTCCTTCACCCTCCCCTGTGCACTTGCGCTGGTCCTCTGAGGCCACCGTAATCATAATTACGCGGGCGCCGGAACAGATGGCATCTACAGCAGAAGGGGGCCAGATTAACACACACAGGGAGAGAGAGAAAGAGAGAGAGGGAGGGAGGAAAAGAGCGAGCGAGAGATAGAGATGATGGGGCAGGGGGGGGCAGAGGAATTGAGGAGAGGGGAGGTGCACTGAGAGGCGCTGTCGCTCTCTCTCTCTCTCTCTCTCTCTCTCTCTCCACGTGGGTATATGTATACATCGTCGGTCCCCTACTGTGACGCACAAGAGCGACTTCTGATTATACGCTTTCGCTCTAGGGCGTAGATGATTTCATCAATGGCCCTCTTGCGCTAAGTATGTATATATACATATATTACGTGTCGCTGTTACATATAAAGATGTAGAAACTGTAGATAATGTATATCTATATATGAGTAGGTGGGTGTATTTACACATGTCTGTATATATATATGTGTCCGAATGCAATGAGTATCTAAAACTGGCCCGGTACATCTTAGGGTGCTGCTGGGGAGCTGAGTCGCGAGCGCCCCAGGATGGCCCAAAATGGGCCCAGATGGCCCCAAGACGGCCCTGGAGGGCCTCACCCAGGAGGCTTCAGGAGGGCCCGACGAGCGCCCCAAGACGGCCACGATGGGCCCAAGATGACCCAAGATTGGCCCAAGATGGCCACTCGACGGCCCAATGGGCTCCCCAGATGGCCCAAGGGGGCCCGAAGACGACTCCCAGGAGACCCCTGGGAGGCAAGATTATAAGTTGTCCTTCGGTTTCGATGCCATTTTCGCATACTCGGCTTCTCGGTCTCCAGAGCGCTCGAGACGGCCGAAGATAGCCCAATAGGCGCCCAAGAAGGGCCCCCAAACGAGCTCAGGACGGTCCAAGGGGGGCCCAAGACGGCCCAAGAGGGCCCCAAGACAGCCCAACTGGGCCCCCAGACCGTCGCAGAACAGCCCCAAGGGGCACCAAAGATTGCACTGAGGGACCACGACGGCCCCAGAGGGCACCAAGACGCACCAGCAGGCCCCCAAGACGGCCTGAAAACTGCCTCAAGAGCCCCTGAAACGGGACCCCTCGGGACCCTGCGTGACGGCGAATGAGCGAAGCCGTGTGTCCGCAGGCACACGAGCAATGGCACGAGCGTGCGCTAGACAGCATACTGGCGCACCGCTGCTTTCCAAACGAATCACCGTTAAGTTACTGTTGCGTCTTGACGATCCCGAACCGTACCAGAACTCCATCCGTGGGACTTCAAAGCCGTGCATCAGCGTGATTCTTGCGCGCTGACGTTCAGACATCGTGCCACAACACCGGCTCTGGGACGTTTACCAAGCGGATGCTAACTCGTAAAACTGCTTAAACGGATGTGAGTGGCACTAACGCGAGCACCACATTTTGAAAAGGAACCGCCCTCCATCAGTGAAGCTCTTGCAAGCTTTTAAGACGAACGTGCGCGGCGCGAAGGCGCTCAACCACATTTTGAAAACGCCCCGCAATCCATCCGTCAAGCGCTGTCGAACTTTTAAGACGAGTGTGCGTTGCGCTAAAGCGAGAACTACATTTTGAAAACGGGCCGCCATCCGTCCGTGAAACTGTTGCAAATGTCTAACATCGAGACCATACATGGTACGGAAATCTCATGCACCCTGCCGACAGGGAGGAGTTATGTATAGAAGGAAGAGGGATGGAGGAGGAGGAGGAGCAGAAGGAGCATTGTGAGAAGGAGGAGGACGAGGAGGATGAGGAGGGGAAACCCTCGTCTCTTCATCCCTGCTTCCCCGCCCCATTTCCTTATCCGACTCACCATACAAGCTCAGAGCTGCTGTTGGAAGATGTGGCGGAAGCCGTTTCTGTTAGGGATTATGTATCGCATCGGCAATTATGTCGCATTATTTTGAAACGATCCCCTGAGGGGTAGCAAAATCAAATGTTATGGCAAGGATCCATTACTTCCGCTACTTCCCCCTCCCGCCCCTCGCCCACCTCCTCCGATCTTTCCTGCTCCCGAGTTCCCTTCGGCCCCTAACTCCTCATGGGCGATGCGAGGGCCACAATTTGAGGTGAAGCGGAGCAACCCTTCAACATCTTGTACTATAAAACCAAGAAGTCTGAAGTTTGTTTCCAATGCGGGAGGGGGAAAGACATTTAGATATAGGGCAGAGGAGAGAGAGAGAGAGAGAGAGAAAGAAAAAAAAGAGAGGGAGATAGAGAGAGAGAGGGAGAGAGAGAGAGAGAGAAGGCAAGAATTGTTAAACATTGATATCCAATCGATTTGCCAACTAAGATCGATCGATCGATCAGATCGGTCTGTGAACAAACACCGTTCGTTCCGTCAAGATATCGGGTTGAAGTCGAGATCGGTCGAGCCTGTAAGATCGACCAATCGATCCCGAGGAATCAGTCGGTTGCCTAACACGGATCGATGGACTCACGGATAGATCGAGCAGATCGATCCGCCGGCGAGGATCGAGCGATCGGTCGAGCAACACAACCTTCCAACGACAATGGATTGATCAACTGATTAGGCCGACCAGAGGGATCGATAGAGCCTCGAAAGTCGATCGATCACACGGTCCAAGAGAATCGATCAAACAAGTCGAGCGGGTCGTTCGGCCAGTTGGGAAGTTTCGCCACGGGAGTGAAGAGCTCTGTGAGAGCAACGGGTGCTGGACGCCCCAGGGCTTTCCGAAGGACTGCCTGCTTGTCCCGAGCCGCTTTCTTGATGCCTGGGGGCCCCAGGCAGAAGAACCCCAGGAGGCCCAACGCGGCAACACATCTCAGGACCTCTTCTTCTCAACATCTTCTTTCCAGGGGGAGCTGTCGATGGAATTGGCTCAGGGGCAGAGGCGTCCACCTGGAACCGGTGATGCGTCGCCGACAGATCGGCAATACGTAGGCCCCCCAACTGTGCAGCTGCACGCTCCTGGGCGGGGTGGGCTGTCGGGCCACTATCGGGCGACGCGTGGGCGAGTGGGGGCCGATGCACTGCCCCCCCCCCCCCCACCTCAGCCTGCCCCCCGCTGACGCTGCCCCCGGCACTCCTCCATGGCAGGAGCGCGCTGGCGCGCAGGGGCGCAGGGACGCGCCGAGGCGCCCGCTGCTCCAGCAGGAACCTCCGCATCGCCTCGTCGCCGATGCTGTACACCTGCGCGGGGCCGCCCGCGGCCACGACCGCAGGCTGCTCTTTTGCCCCGAAAAGATGGAGCAGCGAAGGTAAACGGACATAGCGACCTTGCGCCGCGCGAAGAGGGCGCTCACGCGCGGCCTCACGCTGCTCTCGTCCCCGAAGAACGGGGCAGCGAAGACAGACGGACATATATAGCGACCTTGCGCCGCGTGAGGAGGGCGCTTGCGCGCGGCCTCACGCTGGAAGCTTGCGCGCGAATGTCGGCGCAGTCGCCCTCGTCTTCTTCCGTCGCTCAGCTGATCTTTCTCGCGCGGTGCTGAGGCCGAGGTCCCGAAGGGACGAACACTTTGCCGAATGCGCTGCGGAGGTGCCCTGCGAGCCGAGCGGCGACTGCAGGCTGCCACTTCGCGAGCCAGAGCGCCCTGCTGCAGTCCTCAATGCGCGGCGCAGTGCTTCGCGTCTTGCAGATCCTCCGACCATGTCGGCGTGTGTGTGGGGAGGGGCCTCTGGGTGGTCGTTCAGGGGTGGTCCTGGGAGGCGCTTCTCCATTCGAAGCTGTCCGCCCGCCTCCCTGCGGCCACCCGGGGCTCTCCAGGCTCGCGGCCCGACGTGAATCGACCCAGGCCGCACTTGAATCAGGGAGACGCCCCCTCCCTCCGATCCCTTTCCCGTCAGGGGGTCCCGCGGGGGGTGCGCATTCCCGCCCCGCCCCTCGCTGGAGTGGCTCGGTCGATCCCGAGGCCAGTCAGGCCATCTTTTTCACGATTTACTTTACCCCGTCCCTTGAGGGTACATTTCACGATTGAGGTTCAACCACACACGACGCACTGCTCGGTGCCTCCGAGCTTCTACGCGCAAGCGTGCTGCAAAGTGTTGAGAGAGCGGGGGGAGCCAGTTAGGCCACCTTTGGGCCATGTAAGGCCCGCTAGAGCGCTCCCGGGGACAATCTCTCGGCACTTCTATTGGGGGTCTTGCGGGCCGTCTGGGAGGTTCCGGGGGCTGGCCCAAGGGGCCCAAATCTGCTGAATCCCGTAGGTCTTTTATTTTACCCTGCCCCACGAGGACACGTTTCGCAGGAGCGCCCATGTCGGCCAAACAACCTTCCCCAAGACCAGCCCAAGATGGCCTGAGAGGCCCCCAAGAGGCCCACAGAAGGGGGCCAATAAGCCCGCCACTGCCGCACCGCTGGAAGCCAACCCTCTCCAACATGATCCCGTGACCTCCAAGAGGCCCACAAGAGCCCCAAGACGTACCCAA
>CAUYUJ010018871.1:448036-478036 GCA_963575745.1 Prorocentrum cordatum | reverse complement strand
GTGGAGCACCCTGAGGCCACGAAATTTGTGAGGGGTGCGCCGAAATGGAAGTGGAACTGCATGCGGACCCTGTCACTGGGGCCTTCGGTGGAGCACCCTATGGGGCCATGAAACGTGAGGGGTGCGCCGAAACGGAAGTGGAACTTCATGCGGACCCTGCCACTGGGGCCTTCGGTGGAGCACCCTATGGGGCCACGAAATTTGTGAGGGTTGCGCCGAAATGGAGGTGGAACTGCATGCGGACCCTGTCACTGGGGCCTTCGATAGAGAACCCTATGGGGCCACGAAGCGTGTGAGGGGTGCGCCGAAATGGAGGTGGAACTACATGCGGATTCTGCCACTGGGGCCGTCTGTGGAGCACCCTGTGGAGGACATGCGGAGGGCAGAGGCAGGGAGGGGAGGAGGGGGAGGAGGGAGGAGGGGGGGGAGGATGAGGAGGAGGAGGAGGAGGAGGAGGAGGAGGAGGAGGAGGAGGAGGAGGAGGAGGAGGAGGAGGAGGAGGAGGAGTGGGAACGCGGGGCGCTGTCTCTTCAAAACGAGGGCCCAACACCACAAGATGGTTGGAAACAGCTGTGCGCGGCGCTAAGGCGAGAACCACATTTGTTTAAGAGCCAGCCTCCATTTGTGAAACTGTTGCAAACTTGCGGGAATTATGTGAGTGGCAGTAAGGCGACAGTTCCATGTTGAAAACGACCAGCCCTGCATCCTTGGCACGATCGCAAGCTTTTAGGACGAAGGTGCGCAACGCTGAGGCGAGAGTTCCATTTTGAAAACGACCCCTGTCCATCCTTGAATCAATTCCAACTTTCAAGCTTCAGGATCGTACGTGGGGAGGAGGTCTCATGCGAAACGCCTGGCCCGCTACGGACACGTGGGGGGGGCGCGACGGGGAGGAGTTATTCATCAGGAAATGGTGGTAGAGGAGGAAGAAAAGGAGGAGGAGGAGGCGGAGGAGGAGGGGGAGGAGGAGGAGGAGGAGGAGGAGAAGGAGGGGAGGAGGAGGAGGAGGAGGAGGGGAGGAGGAGGAGGAGGAGGAGGAGGAGGAGGAGGAGGAGGAGGAGGAGGAGGAGGAGGAGGAGGAGGAGGAGGAGGAGGAGGAGGAGGAGGAGGAGGAGGGGGAGGAGGAGGGGGAGGAGGGAGGGGGAGGAGGAGGGAGGAGGAGGAGGAGGAGGAGGAGGAGGACGAGGAGGAGGAGGAGGAGGAGGAGGAGGAGGAGGGCGAACGCTCCGCACCAAAGGTCACTCCACTCCAAGCAGGGGGGGGGAGGGAGGGGGCGGACGGGGGGGGAGGACCACCCGAAAGCCTGGCCACCAGGTCCTCCGCGGGCGGCCCAGGCCGGGGCGGCGGCGGCTCCGCGGGCGCGGCCCGCTTCTGCTCCCGCGCGTCGAACGCCCCGCGCCGCACGCCCGGTCGGTCCACGCTGAGCTCCTGGCACAGCGCCGCCGCCGCCTCGCCGCCCACGGCGGCCTCGAGGCTCCCCAGCGTGACCTGAGGCGCGGGAGGGGGCGAACGCAGTGAGCACAGCTGAAAAAGACGTCTTGCGCTGCGAAATCCGGGGGCGCATCCTTCGTCGACTCCGAGCCTCGCAGGGCGGTCAGACGTCATCGTGGGGCGCCCGTGGAAGGCCAGCTTCTTACTCGGTGTGCCTGGTGTACACCGTCCACTGCCCAAGGCCCATCCCAGGCCTGGGGCCAATGTGTTAGTTACGCCCTCCTGGCTTTGCCGGGAGGCGTGTGCTCCGATCCTGGGCCCAGGCTCGGCATGGCCAGGGTCGCCGAGGTGGTCAGCTGGCGTCCCCGCTGGGCTGTGGGGCTGCTCTAGCCTGGACTCGGGTAAGGAACGTGCCCTCTGCTCCAATCGACGGCTCGACCTGGAGCAAAAAGGACAGAGAGGGCTCCTCGCTGAAGGAAGGGCCGAGGCAGCGAGGAGGTGACCCCGATGGGACAGGGCTCGGAACGTGAAACGACGAGGCCGACCAGCGCTCAGTTAGCGGGCGATCGCGCGATCTATCGAGGAGCGGGGAGGGGCTCGATGATCCAGGATGATGGTTTCTGGGCGTGTGTTCGGCCGTTCTTCGATGACCCTGTGGGCGCATCCCTGGTCCCCACGCTGCGTGACCTGGCCTGGCCGCGCGCGGTCTCCCTCTCGACTGCCTTCGCCACAACGCCGCGCGCCTGGCTGCAACGCCACAAAGTTCGGCCCTTCTTGGGCCTCTGAGATCCTCCTGAGGCCTTCTCAGGGGACCCCCTGTAGGGAGGGATCTCCAGGGACCCCCATGAGGGCCTCCGGCGAGCTCTGCGGAGACCTCTGGAGACGAAAGAAGGTGGGAGCTGACTCGGGGGGAGGGAACGTCGGCCTGGCATCGACGAGGCATCGCCGATGGATCGGCGATGTGCCCCCGATGGCGGAACTGCACGGCCCTGGGCAGAGTGGTGCACCAGAGCCCCGATCGGCGACGGATGGGCAGAGCGGGGTCGACACTTCCCTTCCCAGCTTGGCCGACCTCTCCGATCCGCCCGGGCGACCCTCGTGGGGGACAGGCGCGCCAGGACGGCCCGGCGGAAGAGGGCCTCGGCGGCAGCGCTCCGCGGCGGCCGCGCCTGCGCGTAGGCGTGCAGCAGCTGGTTGTACTGGATGACCGTGGCCGGCACGCCGGTGTCGACCATGCGCTCGAACCACGCTTCTGCCGCGCTGGCGGCGCCGAGCCGCGCGTGCCCGCTTATCAGCGCCCCGAAGGAGCGAGCGTCCGGCGCGACCCGTGCCAGGCGGGCGCCCTCGAGGAGGGCCTCCGCCCTCGGCAAGTCGTGGGCCCTGCAGCAGGCATCCAGCACCACGTTGTGCACCGAGGGGCCCAGCCTGGGCAGCGCCTGGGACGCCCTGCGCAGCCAGTGTTCTGCCGCGGCCAAGTCCCCCGCCCTTGCCGCCGCCGCAGCGACGCTGGTGTAGGTGACCTCGTTAGGCTGTACAGCGGCCCCAGAGCTGCGGCTGAGCCAATGCTGCGCGCGGGCTACGTCGCCGCTCTTCGATGCCGCGTCCACCAGCGAGCTGAAGGTGACGACGTCTGGCCTGACGGCGAGTTCCTCCGCCTGCTGGAAGTAGTGCTCTGCCAGACTCAGGTCACCGAGTCGCGCCGCCGCGCCGATGGCGCTGCCGAAGGTCACTGCGTTGGGCACCGCGCGCATCGCGCGTGCCTGGCGCAGCCACTTTTCGACCGCGCCCATGTCGCCCACGCTGCCCGCCGCAACTGCCAAAGCGCTGACGGTCGCCAGGTCTGCCTGGATGGAGGCTGCCAGGCCGCGCCGTAGCCAGCTCTCCGCCCTGGCCATATCGCAGGCCTTCGTGGCTGCGTGGATGCAGGAGCCCATCGACACTGGGCTTGGTGGCGCCCCGGCGCTGCATGCGCTGACGAGCCACCGCTCTGCCGAAGCGAGGCCCCCAGCCCTGGCCGCTGCCGCGACCAAACTGGCGGCCGCTATGCTGTCCGGGCGCGCGCCCGCGGAAGAGACGCGCCGCAGCCACCTCTCCGCTGCTGCCAGGTCGCCCGCAGCGGCCGCCGCTCCAAGCAGCGCGCTCCAAGGCTGCTGGGCAGCCCCTGTTCGCCCCTGGGCCCATCGCCCCTCCGCCTCTGCCAAAAACCCAGCGGCGTCCCTGTGCAACAGACTGACGCCGCCCGCGTGCCCTGCGCGCGCCAGCCAACATGCCGCCGCTGCGAGGCCTCCCGTCCGAAGGCCCGCCTCCGCCATTCGGCCGAGCGCCTCCGACCCGAGGGCGGAGCCACGCCGAAGCAGCGCCCCAAAGCAGCGAGCGGCCCTTCCATAGTCGCCCGCCGCAGCACTGGCCTTGAGCAGCGCACCCAACAGCGCGTCCCTGTCGGCGGAGGCAAGGCGGCGACCGGCAGAGAGCGCCCCTGCGGCCTCGCTGCCACCAGGGCGCAGCCGGCGCAGGATCGCAGCGGTGGTTCGGTGCAGGTCGCCGGCGTCGGAAGCAGCGAGGAGGCGGCTGCGGGGCCGCAGCGCGCAGCTGGCCATCGCTGCACCGCGGTGCCCTCGCGAGCATGGGCGCGGGGGTGCGCGAGGGGTGCGCCATCCTGACCCACATGCTTCGGCCCTGCTCGGGCTTGGGCGAATACGACTGGGAGCGGAGGGGAGGGGAGTGGAGCAGGATCGGCACATGGGGCCTGTCGCTCTGCTCCCCGCAGCGTGGAGGGCCTGGCGATGGAGGAGGGCAGGCGCCAAGATGGAGGGGCAAGAGACAGGACGCCTGTAGGCTCGTTTTTTTTTTTGGGGGGGGGGGGACATTTCAATATTATTGAGCACTGTCTTAATGGCTTGGGGCCCAGATCTTCCAAGGCCTGCTCGCGTGCCAAATCCGCCGACACTTCGGCGTGTGGCAGACGCTGTTGTCGCTGTCGTCGTCAGGTCAGTCCCAAGGAAATTGTGGAACAAGAGGAAATAACGTCGCACAGAAATCAAAGGGAAGCCCCTTCCCGTTATCCCTTCGATGCCGGCGGGGGGAAGGCGGGTGGGCGAAAGGTCCGCTCCCCAGTGGAATGGTTCGTTCCCCGGTGGAAGGGTTCGTTCCCCAGTGGAAGAGTTCGTTCCCTGGTTGAAGATGGAATGAAAAACCGTGACATGCTGGTTCCGCAAGTGTGACACGTTGTTTCCTCTTGTGGGGCACTCCCGAAGTCTCTCAGAAAGAATCCGAAGAGGAATGGGAACTCTATGAACTACCTTAAAGGAATCCATGTGTTTGTTTGCCTACGAAAGCCAACATGCCACCAGGGAACGAACCTCGCAAAACCGCGATGCTGATGGCTTAACTGACTCTCAGGAAGCCTGAGAAATCCTGGGGGCCCGAGGAGAATCTTCAGAAGCTCTTCGAGAAGCTTGTGAGAGTCTCTCAAGAAACTCCTAAGAGGCTCCTGACGGGATCCACAGAGGCTTTCGGGAGACTCCTCAGAAGAACCTCAAGATACTGCCTGCAGGATCCCCCCGGGTTCCCGCAAGAACTCTCATAACTCCTGTGCACAAGTGGATCGCACTGCGGCGGTGGAAGCACGCGCATCAGTAGGGGTAGTCGTGGTGGTGGTGGTACTGGTCGTGGTCGTGGTAGTAGTAGTAGTCGTCGTCGTCGTAGTAGTAATAGTAGTAGTAGTCGCCATAGTAGTAGTAGTCGTACTAGTAGTAGTAGTAGTAGTAGTAGTAGTAGTAGTAGTAGTAGTAGTAGTAGTAGTAGTAGTAGTAGTAGTAGTAGTAGTTAGTAGTAGTAGTAGTAGTAGTAGTAGTAGTAGTAGTAGTAGTAGTAGTAGTAGTAGTAGTAGTAGTAGTAGTAGTAGTAGTAGTAGTAGTCGTAGTAGTAGTAGTAGTAGTAGTAGTAGTAGTAGTAGTAGTAGTAGTAGTAGTAGTAGTAGTAGTAGTAGTAGTAGTAGTAGTAGTAGTAGTAGTAGTAGTAGTAGTAGTAGTAGTAGTAGTAGTAGTAGTAGTCGTAGTAGTAGTAGTAGTAGTAGTAGTAGTAATAGTAGTAGTAGAGTAGTAGTAGTAGTAGTAGTAGTACTCGTGGTAGCAATGGTAATAATAAACAATAGTAGTAGCAGTAGTAGTAGCAACAATACTAATCGTAGTCGCAGTCGTGTTAGTAGTATTAGTATTATTATTAGTAGTAGTAGTAGTAGTAGTCGTAGTCGGAGTAGTACTAGTAGTAGTAATAGTAGTACTAGTATTAGTAGTAGTAGTAGTACTAGTACTAGTACTAGTAGTAGTAGTAGTCGTAGTAGTAGTAGTAGTAGTAGTAGTAGTAGTAGTAATAGTAGTAGTAGTAGTAGTAGTAGTAGTAGTAGTAGTAATAGTAGTAACGTAGTAGTCGTAGTCGTAGTCGTAGTCGTAGTCGTCGTCGTCGTCGTCGTCGTCGTCGTCGTCGTCGTCGTCGTCGTCGTCGTCGTCGTCGTAGTAGTAGTAGTAGTAGTAGTAGTAGTAGTAGTAGTAGTAGTAGTAGTAGTAGTAGTAGTAGTCGTAGTCGTAGTCGTAGGAGTAGTACTAGTAGCAGTGCTAGAAAATAGCACTCGTAGTGGCAGCAGTGGCAGTAGTAGTAATAATAGTAGTAGTAGTAGTAGTAGTAGTAGTAGTAGTAGTAGTAGTAGTAATAGTAGAAGTAGAAGAAGTAGTAGTAGTAGTAGTAGTAGTAGTAGTAGTAGTAGTAGTAGTAATAGTAGTAGTAGTAGTAGTAGTAGTAGTAGTCGTAGTCGTAGTAGTCGTAGTGGTCGACGCAGTAATAATAGTAGTAGTCGTCGTCGTAGTAGTAGTAGTAGTCGTAGTAGTAGTGGTAGTCGTAGTAAGAGTAGTAGTAGTAGCAATAGTAGTAGTAGTAATAGTAGTAGTAGCCGTAGTAGTAGTAGTCGTGATAGTCGTCGTAGCTGTCGCAATACTAAGAATCACACTCGTAGTAATACTCGTAGTAGTAGTAATGATAGTAGTAAGAAGTAATATCAGTAGTAGTAGTAGTACTATTCGTAGGGGTAATCGTCTTCGTAGTAGTATTAATCAAACTATGAGTGGTAGTAGTAGTCGTAGTAGTAGAAGACGTAGTCGTAGGACGAGTAGTAATAGTAGTAGCCGTAGTAGTAGTAGTAGTAGTAGTAGTAGTAGTAGTAATAGTACTAGTAGTAGTAGTAGTAGTAGTAGTAGTAGTAGTAGTTGTAGTAGTGGTAGTAGTAGTAGTAGTAGTATTAGCCGTACTCGTAAAAGTAGCAGTGGTAGTAGTAGCAGTAATAATGGTAACTGTAATGAAAATAACAGTAGCGGTTGTCGTCGCAGTGGTAGTAGTAGTAGTAGTAGTAGTCGTAGTAGTAGTAGTAGTAGTAGTAGTAGTAGTCGTAGTAGGAGTAGCAGTCGTAGAAATGGTAGTAGCAACGCTAGTAAGTGGCGCGGTATTTAACTAAAGTCGTAGCTGTAGTGGTCATAGTAGTCGTAGTCGTTGTGGTGATAATAGTGGTAGTAGTAGTAGTAGTAGTCGTAGTAGTAGTAGTACAAGTCGTAGTTGACAGTAGTAGACCAACTAATCGTAATAGAACTAATAATCGTAGCAATAGTAGCGGTAGTCGTAACCCTAGGGGTCGTAGTGGTAGCAGCCGTGGCCCTAGTAGTAGGGGTAGTCGTAGTAGTCGTAGTAAAAGTCGTAGTGGTAGTAGTAGTAGTAGTCGTCGTCGTCGTCGTAGTAGTCTTCGTAATCGAAGTATTGGTAGTAGTAGTAGTCGTAGTAGTAGTAATAGTAAACGGCGTAGTAGTAATAGTAGTAATCGTAATACTAATAATAATCGTAATGATAGCAATGATAGTAGTAGTGGTAGCAGTTGTCGTACTAGTAGTAGTAGTAGTAGTCGTAGTAGTAGTAGTAGTAGTAGTAGTAGTAGTAGTAGTAGTTCTAGCAGGAGTAATAGTAGTAGCAGTAGTCGTAGTAATAGTAAAGAGTAATACTATATGTAGTAGTAATCACTATAGTAGTGGAAATAATGTGACTAGTAGTAGTAGTCGTAGTAGGTCGTAGTGGTAGTGGTAGTAGTAGTTGTACAAATCATAGGAAGAACAGTAGTCGAAGTCATAGTAGCAGGTTGTACTAGGAAGTAGCAGTAGTAGTAGTGGTAATAATAGTATTCGCAATAGAGGTGGTTGTAGTGGTAGTAATAGAAGTCGTAGTGGGAGTAGTCGTAGTAGTAATAGTAGTACAAGTCTTCGTTGTGGTTATAAAATACTCGTGGTCGTAAGAAAAGTAGTAGGCGTAAACATAAACATCGTAGTAGTAGTAGTAGTAGTAGTAGTAGTAGTAGTCATAAGAGTAGCAGTAGTAGTAGTAGTAGTAGTAGTAGTAGTAGCAGTAGTAGTAGTCGCCCCCGTAGTGGTAAGCGTGGCCATCGTGTAGTAGTAGTAGTAGTAGTAGTAGTAGTAGTACCGGTAGTATCAGTAGTCGTAGTAGCAGTAGTAGTAGTAGTCGTAGTAGTACTACTAGTAGTAGTGGTGGTTGTAGTATCAGTAGTGATAGTAGTAGTAGTAGTAGTAGTAGTAGTCGTAGTAGTAGTAGTAGTAGTAGTAGTAGTAGTCTCAGTAGTAGTAGTAGTAGTAGTAGTAGTAGTAATAGTAGTAGTAGTAGTCGTAGTAGTAGTAGTAGTACTCGTAATAGTAGTAGCAGCAGTAGTAGTAGTAGTAGTAGTAGAAGTAATAATAGTAGCAGCAGCAGTGGTAGTAGAAATCGTAGTTGTAGCCATAGTGGTGGTAGTGTTAATCGTAGTAGTTGTAGTGGTAGTAGTAGTAATCGCAGTAGTAGTAGTAGTAGTAGTAGTAGTAGTAGTAGTAGTAGTAGTAGTAGTAGTAGTAATAGTCGTAGTAGTAGTAGTAATAGTAGTAGTAGTAGTAGTAGTAGTAGTAGTAGTGGTAGTAGTAGTAGTAGTAGTAGTAGTAGTAGAAGTAGTACTAGTAGTAGTAGTCGTAGTAGCAATAGTAATAGTAGTGGCCGTAGCAGTAGTAGTCGTAGTAGTAGTCGTGGTCGTAGCAGTGGTTGTCGTGGTGTCGTCGCAGTAGCAATGGCAATGGAACCGCCAATAGTCGTAGTGATAATGATACGTGTGGTAACCGTAGCAGTAGTAGTAGTGATGGTACTTGTAGTTGTCGTAGTAGTAGTAGTAGTAGTAGTAGTAGTAGTAGTAGTAGTAGTCGTAGTAGTAGTAGTAGTAATAGTAGTAGTAGTAGTAGTAGTAGTAGTCGTAGTAGTAGTAGTAATAATAGTACTAGTAGTAGAAATCGTGGCCGTAGTACAAATAGTAGGGATGGGAATAGCCGTAGTAGTAGTAGTAGTAGTAGTAGTAGTAGTAGTAGTAGTAGTAGTAGTAGTAGTAGTCGTAGTAGTAGTAGTAGTAGTAGTAGTAGTAGTAGTAGTAGTAGTAGTAGTAGTAGTAGTAGTAGTAGTAGTAGTAGTAGTAGTAGTAGTAGTAGTAGTAGTAGTAGTAGTAGTAGTAGTAGTAGTAGTAGTAGTAGTAGTAGTAGTAGTAGTAGTAGTAGTAGTAGTAGTAGTAGTAGTAGTAGTAGTGGTATTCGGAGTAGTAGTAGAGGTAGTAGTGGTCGTGGTAGTCGTAGCAATCGCCGAATCGAAGTGGTAGTGCTAATCGTAATTACTCCGACGGAAAAACCCCACATAAGAATCCTCTGGGCGAATCTGGAAAAAACCATCGCCGTCGTCCTCGTGGTTGGTGAGGCGTCCTGGCTCTCTTCTGCGTATATTTCCTGTCGCCTTGGCGCGGGCCCCCCTTCCACTCCTTACGTTGTCCCCATCCTCGCCCCCCTGTTTGTTCCGCGCCCCGCCACCTCCTCCCCTTCCTGTTGCATGAGCGCGCATGTCGATGTTCCTCGGCGCCGTCGCCGCCACGGCCAGCACAGGCGCGTTCTCTACTGGTCACGTCGCGCAGCCGTTGGGACAACCCCGCGGGCCAGGCTGTCGGGACAACCCCGCGAGCCGCTGGCGCGCAAGACCAAGCCGTTGGGACAACCCCGCGGGCTTCGAGCGAGGCGCAGCCGCGCTCAGGCGGAAGGCAGCACGAAGCCCAGCTCTGCCGCGAGCTGCTTCGCCTCCGCCCTGGACAAAACCGCCTGAGACTTCCTCCATATTCAGGCTTGAGGAGCCCAAAGTGACGACAGTTACAGGGTTCCGATGACCCGCTCGGATTACCAACATGATCTGCGGGCCCCATAGGGAGGGAGCTCCCGCCTGAGACTTCCTCACAATTCACTCAGAGACGAGGCTCCCGCCTGAGACTTCCTCCAAATTCAAGCTTGACGAGCCCAAAAGTGACGACAGTTACAAGGTTCCGATGACCCGCTCGGATTACCAACATGATCTGCGGGCCCCATAGGGAGGGGGCTCTCGCCTGAGCCTTCCTCAGAATTCACTCACAGACGAGGCTCCCGCCTGAGACTTCCTCCAAATTCAAGCTTGAGGAGCCCAAAGGTGACGACAGTTACAGGATTCCGATGACCCGCTCGGATTACCAACATGATCTGCGGGCCCCATAGGGAGGGAGCTCCCGCCTGAGACTTCCTCCCAATTCACTCACAGACGAGGCTCCCGCCTGAGACTTCCTCCATTTTCAGGCCTGGGGAGCTCAAAAGTGACGACAGTTACAGGATTCCGATGACCAGCTCGGATTACCAACATGATCTGCGGGCTCCATAGGGAGGGGGCTCCCGCCTGAGACTTCCTCACAATTTACTCACAGACGAGGCTCCCGCCTGAGAGTTCCTCGAAATTCAGGCTTGAGGAGCCCAAAAGTGACGACAGATATATGATTCCGATGACCCGCTCGGATTACCAACATGATTTGCGGGCCCCATAGGGAGGGAGCTCCCGCCTGAGACTTCCTCCCAATTCACTCACAGACGAGGCTCCCGCCTGAGACTTCCTCCATTTTCAGGCCTGGGGAGCTCATTGCTCCGACGGAAGAACCCCACATAAGAATCCTCTGGGCGAATCTGGAAAAAACCATCACCGTCGTCCTCGTGGTTGGTGAGGCGTCCTGGCTGTCTCTTCTGCGTATATTTCCTGTCGCCTTGGCGCGGGCCCCCCTTCCACTCCTTACGTTGTCCCCATCCTCGCCCCCCTGTTTGTTCCGCGCCCCGCCACCTCCTCCCCTTCCTGTTGCATGAGCGCGCATGTCGATGTTCATCGGCGCCGTCGCCGCCACGGCCAGCACAGGCGCGTTCTCTACTGGTCACGTCGCGCAGCCGTTGGGACAACCCCGCGGGCCAGGCTGTCGGGACAACCCCGCGAGCCGCTGGCGCGCAAGACCAAGCCGTTGGGACAACCCCGCGGGCTTCGAGCGAGGCGCAGCCGCGCTCAGGCGGAAGGCAGCACGAAACCCAGCTCTGCCGCGAGCTGCTTCGCCTCCGCCCTGGACAAAACCGCCTGAGACTTCCTCCATATTCAGGCTTGAGGAGCCCAAAAGTGACGACAATTACAGGGTTCCGATGACCCGCTCGGATTACCAACATGATCTGCGGGCCCCATAGGGAGGGAGCTCCCGCCTGAGACTTCCTCACAATTCACTCAGAGACGAGGCTCCCGCCTGAGACTTCCTCAAATTTCAAGCCTGGGGAACTCAAAAGTGACGACAGTTACAAGGTTCCGATGACCCGCTCGGATTACCAACATGATCTGCGGGCCCCATGGGGGGGGGCTCCCGCCTGAGCCTTCCTCAGAATTCACTCACAGACGAGGCTCCCGCCTGAGACTTCCTCCAAATTCAAGCTTGAGGAGCCCAAAAGTGACGACAGTTACAGGGTTCCGATGACCCGCTCGGATTACCAGCATGATCTGCGGGCCCCATAGGGAGGGAGCTCCCGCCTGAGACTTCCTCCTAATTCACTCACAGACGAGGCTCCCGCCTGAGACTTCCTCAATTTTCAGCCCTGGGGAGCTCAAAAGTGACGACAATTACATGATTCCGATGACCCGCTCGGATTACCAGCATGATCTGCGGGCCCCATAGGGAGGGGGCTCCCGCCTGAGACTTCCTCACAATTTACTCACAGACGAGGCTCCCGCCTGAGACTTCCTTCAAATTCAGGCTTGAGGAGCCCAAACGTGACGACAGTTACAGGATTCCGATGACCCGCTCGGATTACCAACATGATCTGCGGGCCCCATAGGGAGGGAACTCCCGCCTGAGACTTCCTCCCAATTCACTCACAGACGAGGCTCCCGCCTGAGACTTCCTCCATTTTCAAGCCTGGGGAGCTCAAACGTGACGACAGTTACAGGATTCCGATGACCCGCTCGGATTACCAACATGATCTGCGGGCCCCATAGGGAGGGGGCTCCCGCCTGAGACTTCCTCACAATTTACTCAACGATGATGAGGATGAGGATGATGAGTGGTGGTGAAGATGAGTGGTGAAGAGGATGATGATTGATTGTGAGTGGTGGTGGCGATGATGATGTTTGAATGAGGATGATGCCGATGCCGATGGTGATGATGATGATGTTCATGAGCGTGTGAGAGAGTGCGAGTGATGAGGATGAGTATGTGAGTGACTAAGCATGTGAGAGAGCATCATCGATGATGCTGATGAGGTTGATGATGAGAGAGTGTGAGTGGGTGTGAGTGTGTGTGTGTGTGTGTTCCTGTTCCTGCGCGGGGTGTCCAGAGAAAACAAGAACCCCACTTTGGATGTGGGGAAAAGGTGACGACAGTTACAGGATTCCGTTGACCCGCTCGGATTACCAACATGATCTGCGGGCCCCATAGGGAGGGAGCTCCCGCCTGAGACTTCCTCACAATTTACTCAACGATGATGAGGATGAGGATGATGAGTGGTGGTGAAGATGAGTGGTGAAGAGGATGATGATTGATTGTGAGTGGTGGTGGCGATGATGATGTTTGAATGAGGATGATGCCGATGCCGATGATGATGATGATGATGTTCATGAGCGTGTGAGAGAGTGCGAGTGATGATGATGATGAGTATGTGAGTGACTAAGCATGTGAGAGAGCATCATCGATGATGCTGATGAGGTTGATGGTGAGAGAGTGTGAGTGAGTGTGAGTGGGTGTGTGTGTGTGTGTGTGTTCCTGTTCCTGCGCGGGGTGTCCAGAGAAACCAAGAACCCCACTTTGGATGTGGGGAATAATAATAATAGTAATCGTCGCACCAGTCGTAATAGTAGTAGCACTAGTCGCAGTGGTAGTAATAATGGCCATGGTAGGAGTAGTAGTAGTAGTAGTAGTAGTAGTAGTAGTAGTAGTAGTAGTAGTAGTCGTAGTAGTAGTAGTAGCAGTAGTCGTGGTAGTAGTAGTCGTCGTAGTAGTAGTAGTAGCCGTAGTATTAGTAGTAGTAGTAGTAATAATCGCCGTAATCGCCGAAGTCGTGGTAGTAATAATAGTAGTCGTTGTGGTAGTGGAAGTGTTCCCAGTACTGGTCGCAAGAGAAGCAATCGTAGCAGGAGTGATCGTCGTCGTAGTAGTAGTAGTAGTAGTAGTAGTAGCAGTCGTAGTAGCAGCCGCAGCAGTAGCAGCAACTGTAGTAGTAATAGAAATGGCGAGCGTGGTCGTAGACGTAGTCGTAGTCGTAGTAGTAGTAGTGGTAGCAAGAAAAGTAGTAGTAGTAGTAGTAGTAGTAGTAGTCGTAATAGTAGTAGTAGTAGTAGTAGCAGTGGTAGAAGTGCGAATCGTAAGAATAATGGAAATAGTAGTAGTCGTAGTATTAGTGGCCGTCGTAGAAGTACCAACAGTAATATGAGTAGTAGTAGTAGTGGTAGTTGTAGTCGTAGAAGTAGTAGTCGTGGTATTAGTCGTAGCTGTAGTAATAATACTCGTAGTTGTAGTCGTAATACTATTATTAGTAGCCGTGGTAGTCGTCGTACTGGTACTAAACATAGTACTAGTCTTAGTCGTCGTGATCGTAGTAGTAGTAGTCGTAGTAGTAGTAGTAGTAGTAGTAGTAGTAGTAGTAGTAGTAGCAGTCGTACTAGCAGTTGTAAGTGTCGTAGTAGCGAACAGTAGTAGTTGTCGTAGTTGTAGTAGTAGCATCGGTAGAAGTAGTAGTAGTAGACGTAGTAGTGGTAGCAGCAATATTAATAGTAGTAGTCGTAGTAGTAGTAGTAGTAGTAGTAGTAGTAGTAATAGTAGTAATAGTCGTAGTCGTACTGGTAGTAGTCGTGGTAGTCGTATTCGTAGTCGAAGTTGTACACGTAGTAGTAGTAGTAGTAGTAGTAGTAGTAGTAGTTATAGTAGTAACAGTAGTAGTCGTAGTAGTAGTAGTAGTAGTAGTAGTAGTAGTAGTAGTAGGACTAGTAGTTGCAATAGCGGCCGTAGTAGTAATAGTAGTAGTAGTAGTAGTAGTAGTAGTAGTAGACGTAGTAGTAGTAGCAGTAGTAGTAGTAGTAGTAGTAATAGTAGTCGCAGTAATAGCAGTAGTAGTACCAGTCGTAGTAGTAGTTATACTAGGTGTAGTAGTTGTAGTAGTAGCAGGAGCAATCGTAATAGTAGTCATAGTAGCAGCAGTTCTGATGTAGGCGCAGTAGAAGTGGTAGTAGTGTTACGGTGTGTATCAATAGAAGTAGTGGTAGTGGTAGTGGTACTAGTAGCAGTAGCAGTCGTGCGAATACGACTAGTGATAATACTAGTTGTGGTGCTTGAAAGTGTAGGTGCTAGCAACAATAATCGCAATAGTAACGGTGGCCGTAATGGCGATAGCCGTAGTAGTAGTAGTAGTAGTAGTAGTAGTAGTAGTACAAGTAGTAGTAGTAGTAGTAGTAGTAGTAGTAGTAGTAGTAGTAGTAAGCGTAGTAGTCGTATTAATGATAGTAGTACTCGTAGTAGTCGTAGTAATCGTAGTAGTAGTAGTAGTAGTAGTAGTAATAATAATAGCGATAGTAGTCGTACTTGTAGTAGTAGTAGTAGTAGTAGTAGTAGTATGCGTCGTCGTCGTCGTCGTCGTATCAGTAGTAAGAGCGATACTAACAATAACAGTAGTAGTCGTAATAGTCGTGATAGTAGTAGTAGTAGTAATAATAATAGTACTGGTAGTCGTACTAATAGTCGTAGTGCTAATAATACAGACAGTAGTCGTAGTAGTCATCGTAGTAGTAGTAGTAGTAGTAGTAGTAGTAGTAGTAGTAGTAGCTGTAGTAGTAGTAGTAGTAGTAGTAGAAGTAGTAGTAGTAGTAGTAGTAGTGGTAGTGGTGGTAGTATTATTAGTAGTAGTAATACGAATAATATTGAGAGCAGGTCGTATGTAATCTTTCGTGGTAGTAGGTAGTACAAGATATAGTAGTCGTCGTAGTAGTACTAGTAGTAGTAGTAGTAGTAGTAGTAGTAGTAGTAGTAGTAGCAGTGATAGTAGTAGAAGTAATAGCAGAACTAACAATAGTAGTATTAGTAGTAGTAATAGTCGTAATTGTAGTCGTAATAGTAGTAGTAATAGTAGTCGTAGTAGTGGTGGTAGTAGTAGTAGTAGTAGTAGAAGTAGTAGTAGTACTTGTAGTAGTAGTAGTAGTAGTAGTAGTAGTAGCAGTCGAAGTCGTAGGGGTACTCGGAGTAGTATTCATAGTAGTAGTAGTAGTAGTAGTAGTAGTGGTAGTAGTAGTAGTAGTAGTAGTAGTAGTAGTAGTAAGGGTAGTAATAGTAGTACTAGTAGTAGTAGTCGTAGTAGTCGTAGTAGTAGTAGTAGTAGTAGTAGTAGTAGTGATCGTAGTAGTAATAGTAGTAGTCGTCGTCGTAGTCGTAAACGTAAAACTAGTAGTAGTAGTAGTAGTAGTAGTAGTACTAGTAGTAGTAGTAGTAGTAGTAGTAGTAGTAGTCGTCGTAGTAGTAGTAGTAGTAGTAGTAGAAGTAGTAGTCGTCGTCGTCGTAGTAGTAGTAGTAGTAAGTCGTAGTCCTTGTAGAGTAGTAGTTCTAGTAGTAGTAGTCTTAGTAGTAGTAGTAGTATTAGAGTAGTCGATTAGTAGTAGTAGTAGTAGCAGTAGTAGTAGTTGTTGGTGTGTAGTGGTAGTTAGTAATAGTAGTCGTAGTAGTAGTCGGTCGTAGTGTTCAGTTATAGTAGTTAGTAGTAGTAGTAGTAGTAGTTGGTAGTAGTAGTAGTAGTAGTAGTGGTAGTCGTAGTCGTAGTAGTAGTAGTAGTAGTAGTAGTAGTAGTAGTAGTAGTTGTAGTAGTAGTAGTAGTAGTAGTAGTAATGGTGGTAGTAGTAAAAGTGGTAGTCGTACTTATAGTAGCGCCGGTAGTAGTAGTGCTAGTAGTAGTAGTCGAAATAGTAGTAGTAGTAGCAGGAGTAGTAGTAGTAGTAGTAGTAGTAGTAGGAGCAGTAGTAGTAGTAGTACCAGTAGTACCAGTAGTAGCAGTAGTGGTAATAGTAGTAGTCGTAGTAGTACTAGTCGCAGTAGTGGTAGTAGTAGTAGTAGTAGTAGTAGTCGTAGTAGTAGCAGTAGTAGTAGTAGTAGTATTAGTAGTAGTAGTAGTAGTAGTAGTAGTAGTCGTAGTAGTAGTTGTAGTAGTGTAGTAGTTAGTAGTACTTAGTAGCAGTAGCAGTAGTAATAGCAGTATTAGATAGCAGTACAAGCAGTAGTATTAGAGTAGTAGTAGTAGTAGTTAGTAGTAGTAGTCGTAATGGTAGTAGTAGTAGTAGTAGTAGTATTAGTAGTGTTATAGTCGTAGTCTTTAGTCGTGTAGTGGTTTAGTAGTGGTAATAGTGGTAGTACTAGTCGTACTGTAGTAGTAGTAGTATAGTAGTATAGTGTAGTAGTAGTAGTCGTACTAGTAGTAGGAGTAGTAGTGTAGTATAGTAGTAGTACAGAAGAAGTAGTAGTAGTAGTAGTAGTAGTGGTAGTAGTAGTAGTAGTAGTAGTAGTAGTAGTAGTAGTAGTCGTAATAGTAGTAGTAGTAGTAGCAGCAGCAGCAGCAGTAGTAGTAGTAGTAGTAGTAGTAGTAGTAGTAGTAGTAGTAGTAGTAGTAATCGTAGTTGTTTTTGTTAGGTGTGCAACACCAGAGCCATAATTTAGTCATTTTCGTGTGCGTATGCGTGGTTTTTGTGCTTTGTTTTGTTTTGTGTGTGGGTTCTTTATGTTCCTTCCGGTAGTAGTTTCGCGTTTTTTTTTGTGTGTGTGTGTGTAGTGTTGTGTTGTTTTGTGTTTTTTTTCCCAACCCTCCTTGGTTGGGTATTCGTTTTGAATCGAGCAGTGTGGTATCCACTCCTTCCTTCCTTCCCGCCTCCCTCTGGCCTCCTCCTGTCTTGCCTGCGGGGGGCTGCGATCTGTGAAACTGTCGCCACTTTCGAGGCCTGCTGGGGGGCCCAGTGACGCCACGGTTCAAATAGACCTCGCCATCCCTGGGGGGCTGCGATCTGTGAAACTGTCGCCACTTTCGAGGCCTGCTGGGGGGCCCAGCGCAGTGACGCCACACGCGGATTCAAATTAGACCTCGCCATTCCTCGGGGGCTGCGATCTGTGAAACTGTCGCCACTTTCGAGGCCTGCTGGGGGGCCCAGCACAGTGACGCCACACGCAGATTCAAACTAGACCTCGCCATTCCTCGGGGGCTGCGATCTGTGAAACTGTCGCCACTTTCGAGGCCTGCTGGGGGGCCCAGCACAGTGACGCCACACGCAGATTCAAACTAGACCTCGCCATCCCTGGGGGGCTGCGATCTGTGATACTGTCGCCACTTTCGAGGCCTGCTGGGGGGCCCAACACAGTGACGCCACACGCAGATTCAAACTAGACCTCGCCATCCCTGGGGGGCTGCGATCTGTGAAACTGTCGCCACTTTCGAGGCCTGCTGGGGGGCCCAGCACAGTGACACCACACGCATATTCAAATTAGACCTCGCCATCCCTGGAGGGCTGCGATCTGTGAAACTGTCGCCACTTTCGAGGCCTGCTGGGGGGCCCAGCACAGTGACGCCACACGCAAATTCAAATTAGACCTCGCCATCCCTTGGGGGCTGCGATCTGTGAAATTGTCTCCACTTTCGGGGCCTGCTGGGGTGCCCAGCTCAGTGACGCCACACGCATATTCAAATTAGACCTCGCCATCCCTCGGGGGGCTGCGATCTGTGAAACGGTCGCCACTTTCGAGGCCTGCTGGGGGGCCCAGCGCAGTGACCCTGTGAGCAATCCCCCCCAAGATAACCCCAAGATCCCGCGAGAGGGTCCCCGAGGCGTCCCCAGGGGCCCCAAGATGCCAATATTCTACAAGAAGCCCTCTACGGGGTCCCCGAGAAGCATTCCAAGAGACCCCCATGTGCATCCAGGAGGCCCTGACCTACAACACTGGTACAGTGGCGGGATGGGCCGAAGGCCACTATACTTTGTGTTGTTCAGAGTCTGCACCTTGAGTTGGAAATTCTCATTGACAGTCTGGCCAACATGCCACATGTTTGCCGATGCGTTTGCGCGATGGTGGAATTAAAAAATGACGGTTGCTTGTCTGGTAAGGAGTCTCTGTGCCTGTGTCGTTTTTCGAAGGCATTCCTCTTCCGCGCAAGCATCCTACAACACTGCAGTCGTCGCGTTTGCAGGAGGAACCCTGAATAAAGAACGAAGGTGCTGTTTAGGATGTCTGAGTCAACGTATGGCTCACCACACCCCCCAGATCGGTTAGGGCCTCCGCATCCTTGCAACTGCTGGTTCTTGCCCGTCTTTCCCCCCCTCTCCCCTCCCCCGCGGGGGCTCAAGCCTTTGTGGGCCAAGCTGGATCCTGCGCCCAGGCCCGGGTCAATGCGCCCCTGGCTTTGCGGGGTCCCGCAAGATCTGGCGCTCTGGCTGACCCCCCGTCTGCATTGACCCCCGTCTCCGCACCCCCAGGCTCATTGGGCCCGGGGGGGGCGAGGGTGGGGGGAGAGACACGAGGGGACGACGAGGGGGGGATGCGAGGCGGATGAAGAGGAGGCGGAGGAGGAAGAGGAGGAAGGGGCGGACCACGCCGCCGTTACAATAATTTGGCCCATTTATCTTGCCACGGCGAATGAAGGCGGGAGCGTCGCAAGACTTGCGATGGACCCCTTCCCCCGTGGACTCCTACACCAAGACAACATAGCGCAGCGGTGGCGCAGCCGCGGCGGAAGAGGAAAACATCTTCCACTAAAATTGATTAGCAGTAATTATTTCAAGGGATTAATTATTCCGGTTATTTCGTGACGCATGGGCAATTCCCCCTCGCGCCGCCCCGCCGGAATACTACCGCTATTAACTCCTCTCGGGGCGAGTCTTTCGAGCTGATCTGAAGCCGCCCTGGGAACGGCCTAAATGGCCGAGATGTTGGGCACCCAACCCGCCCAATACGTTCCGTGGGTTTCAAAACCCCAGCCGACCGACCGCGACCCCTTGCAGGCAGGCGGGCAAGGGGGGTGGCGGCGAGACAAGAGTCGCGCGGCAGCACTCGCAGCGGGGAGCCAGCGAGGAGCAAAAGGGAAGGGGGGAGAGGAAAGCGGCGCAAGCGGCGGGCAGGCAGCGGCAAGGGGGGCGGGCACCCTATCTCTGCGCACTGGGCCTCCTCTGGGGAGAGGCAACAAGATCTGCGATGGAGCTGCCCAGCGCGCCCCCCCGCCGGAGATGCCGAAAATGCAATTAAAGTTCCCTGGGCGCGGGGGGGGGGCGGCCTCTGCGCCGGCCCGGTTTCTGCGGGGGGGGAAGCATCGGCGAGGGGAGGGGTTAACCTGTGCGACGCCGCGCTCGACGTCGATCTCTGCGGCGGACTGGCTGTGGCGGCTCATCTCGCTGCGGCCCTGGCCGTCGCGTCTGCCTTGGCCGCTCTTTCCGTCTGAGTTGGCGCGGCTGCCGCCCCTCCCGGCATTGCTGCCCCCCTGAATGTCAGCCGCAACCTGCGTTTCTTCTATTCTGGCACGGCCTGCCGCGCTCGTCGCCGCATGCATCGCCCAGGCGCGCGTTCGGGATGCGCTCCGGGCACGACATCGGCGCCGTCCCGTTCTTGGCGCGGCCCCCGGCTGCTCCGAGCAGGCGCGCGGCGGCTGCGGCGCGTCGAGCTCGGTCATCGTGATCCGCGCGCCCGTCTCATTGAAAGTGGCCTGTGCTTTTGCCGGCGAAGATGTTTCGGCCGCTACTTTCGGTGTCGCGTCCGGATCCTCGCCTTCAGCGCCTCCAGGTCATTCGCGTTCCTCTGGTCGACTGCGTTGCCCTGCGCCTCGCGCCCCTCGACAGTGCCCGCTGTGGCCGCGCGGCTGATCGCGTTCAGCTTGCTCTCGATCTCGTCCTCCTTCTTTCGCTGCCTCATCTCCCGCGCCATCTCGATCCAGGCCGCTGCCCTCCCGCGCGACTTTGCCGCGGGCTCCGCGCTCGCGCCGATGGTCATCGTCGCGGGCGCGGCCACCTCCACCTGCCGCGTCCGCGTCGCCAGCCTGAGCGCCGTCCTCGTCGGGGCAGGCGCGGGTGCGTGGAGCTGCTCTACGCCCATCTTCTCCAAGCCGTCGATCTCCTCCTGCGTCGCCGCACGGTTGTTTCGCCTCTGGCCTCTCGACTTGCCCCGCCGCTCTGCTCCTTCTGCATCTCCTCCGCCTTCTCGCTGTCGCCTCCTTCCGATGGCCCCCTCGATCGCGGTGCCCTCGGTGGCCTTTGGGATCCGGTCGAAGAGGCCCCCCGTGACCGCGCGCGTAGGTGGGCGATGGGATGTCCCACTTGAACTCCGGCAGCGGCCTTGGGAGATGCGTGGCCAAATTCGTTTGCGACTCCTCGAACCGTTCAAATGCATCCAGATCTGGGCACATGGGGCATGGCGTTCCCTGGGGCTCGATCGCTGCGTGGTTGCGTGGATAGGCGCCGGCTCGCCATCGTCCGTGCTCGCATGCGTGCTGAAGGTGCCTGACTGTTGCATGTCTGTCTTCGAATGTGTCGTTGCGCGCTACGCATTGATCCGTCGTCGCGATCCGTCCCGTCGTCTTCTGCCTCCCATGCTGCCCCCCCTCCGCCTGGAGCTGGTGGGCGAGAAGGGTTCTTGTGGCGAGGAAGCGTCTTTGGCGCGGTAAACCGACCACGTCGCGCAGCTCGCGTTCGAAGTAGCCGCCTGCGCGCTCGTCCTGCCCAGGTGCTTGCTGTGGGGGGGCGACGGCGGGGCGCCCCGCATCCTCGTGACCTTCTCGCGGCGGAATTGGCGTGCGTCCAGCTATTTGAAAACTGCGTTGGCGTCGCTCTCGGCGTCGAACGCTCGCGCGTAACCCCCGTCGAGCAGGTCGATGAGTTGCGCCCCCTTCTCTGTGGCGCGCATGTAGTTGATGTCCTCCCTGAACTGCATGGCCCGCGGGGAAGAGGCCCCCGTGCTCGCCGGTGCCATCGCCTCCGCTGGGAACCAGCTGTACTCGGACTCCTGCGCCATTTCCATCTCCGTGTCTCTGGAGACAGGCCGCCGCCATCTGTTGCTTATGCCAGTGTGGGTGTCGAGCGATGGCCTGCCGCTCCTGCGGCCCTTGTGCGCGCGGCTCCACTTCCATCGGTGCCGGCCCCAGTCGTAGCCACATGTCGTGCAGGTCGCGCACGCGTGACCTGGTGCTCTCCTACTTGTCCATCCTCGAATGTCACGCCGACTGCGACCCCAACAAATAGTGCTCGTCCGAAACTGAAGCGCTGCCTGTCCAGCTCGTCCATCTGCGCCGCGCTGAGCGCCGGTCCCGTGGGGCCCGGGGTGGCGGCGCCCAGCGCCATGCTCTTGCGCGCGATCTTCTCGATCTTCCACTGCTTGCACTCCGCCCAGAACTTCTGCTTTTGGTGCCGCCCTCTGCGCGCGGCCGCGCGCCGCGCTCCAATTTCGAACCAGGAAATGCCGCTGCAGGTGAAGATGGCGCCGAAAAAAGCCGCCCCCTTCAAGATCTCGCCCGGAATGTCGCCGCCCATCATGCCGTGGAAGACGCTTCGATTGTGCGCGTTCGCTCCAAGGCCTACGTAATGTGAGGTAACTGCCTTATTGCCTTGGCTCTGCGCCGCATTCAATCCTCGTGGCGCTGCGTCGAATTGCTTGCCGGAATATATGGTGACGTCGCGCGTGCGCAGTGGGTCGACAGTGGGTCGACGGCGCGGCGGGCGTCGTTGACGTCGTCGGCGGCAACTCGCGAGGAGAGGCCCGCCAATTCATCTGAGAGCGGGTCGCGCGCCATCAGCTCGTTGGGGCGCCCCTCGTGGTGCAGTTGCTGCCAGTGGCGGACTGGCGCAGCGAAGGCCTCCTGGAAAATGATGGCCGCGTAAGAGTCTCCCATGTAGGTGCCCTCCTCGTCCTTCGCCCCGATGACCTCGCCGTCTGCCTCGACCTTGAAGGCGGCGCGTCGGCGCCGCTGCGTGAGTTGCTCAACGTCGCGTTCGCGATGAAGGCGCCCGGCGGCGCGGCGCAGCTACGGGCGCCGCGCTGGCGCGAAGGCGTCCTGCATATCATGCTTCGTATCCAATGTAGAGACCCAGTGTTTCCTCATTATCCAGCTCAGGCGCGCCGTCGCGCGCGTCGCTCCTGTCCTCGATCGCGCCTGGGAGGCATCCGCAGTCGAGGTCGGGTGCTCTTCGGTCTTTGCGCTGCGCCGTCTCGGCCCGGAGCTTGCCGATGGAGCAGAAGCCGTGCAACGGCCTCATCGACCTGGCGCCCTCTTTGCCGTCCTGCTTGCTTACGTGGAAAGTATGCGAGAGGTTCCAATGTGCGATGGCACGCTTGCGTTGTCGTATCCCTGCGGGCACCTCCGCCGGCCAGCGGTGTAGATGTAATGGTCTTGCGGCGGCGCCCCCGCTCCGAGCCCTGTCGCGCGCCCCGTCGCCGCCGGCCTCGTCGAGAACAGACTTGGCCAGATTTCCACCGGCACTGACCGCGACACTGGCGCGCATCCTCGCTTGGTGCTGCGAAGGGCGAAGCACATCCGCTGGTACTCCTCGGCTCCTCATTCAGGCCCCGACGCGCGGCTTGCCCGCGTTGGTCGCGTGCGCTTGCGTCGTTGGCGAAGTCGTGCTCGTTGATCTCGCGTGCGCCCGCCCCTCCCTCCTTGGCAGGCTTCGCCGCGTCGGTCCTCCGCTGTCCTGCTGTCGGCGCGCGCGCTCCTGGAGTTGGTCGAGTGCCGCTTCCTGCGAGGAATCTGCATATTTGCCACTCCTCCTGCGCTTGCCCCCGTCGGTGCGCTTCGTCCAGTTCTTCGCCCAGCTGTTGTTCTCATTGTTCCCGCAGTCGCTTCCTCGTCTGCTTGCGCTCCTTTGCGAGCCTGTGTAGCTGGTGTATCGTCTCGCGTCGCATCGGCGCCCGCTGCGATTGCTTCGCGTGCGGAACCCCGTTGTCGTGGGGGCCGTGCTCGTTCAGCTACGAGGTCTTGGTATGCCTGTGGCATGGCTTTTGCCGCTGCTTGGAACATCGCCTGCTCTTCGCGCTGCCGCGGTAGAGCAAGGTCCCACCGGGCTCCGCCCATCGAGCCGCGCGCAGCTAGCATGTCCAAGGTGTCATTGTAACCTGCCTCCGTCGCGTAGTCGTTGATAGCTCGCTCTACCTTCTCGCGGAACGAGGTGGCCTTCTGCTGGTTCTTAAGTGCCTCTGCCATCTTGAAATAGTCCCAACGCGGTGTCTGTGTCCACGTTGATGTCCAGCATGAAAGTCATGTGGTCCCTAAACCGCGAGCCCGGCATAGCCTGCAGGCATCGCGTCGAACGGTGCGCCTGGCCAAACTTGGATGACTCTGTCCAGCATATCACTCGGTATCATAACGTGGTCAACCCAGGAGACGGGTTGCTTACCTCAGGTCTGGGCTCTGCATGAGCTTGGGCCGCTCGGGTAGTAGGTGTCGAGTATTGCCATATCGTTGTTCTCCGCGATGTTCCAAGTTTTTGGTGCCAGCGTAATGCTCGAACTGTCATGCGTGCGGTCCAACACTGTCGCTCTCGTTGTGCTGTGGTCCCGTCGGTGTACTCATGATGTCGATTCCGTCGCTCGTATCTGTGCCGATGATCGGTGCCATTATCCCTGGCAATGTTGCCAGCAAAGACGATTTGAAATCCTCCGACGCATTCGCGGTGTTCTCCATGCGATGCTGTTCGCGTCCGTCCCGGCTTTACAAGCAAAAGTACATGCCACTCAGGGTGATGTCGTAACTCTTGCTGCTTAGTATGAATGCTCCATTTCGTCCTTGAACTGCCGTCGGTGGTGCCCATATGGGTATGATAAGCTTGCTTCTGATCGTAGCCTTGTTGAATAAGATTGGGATACCGCAGGCTCTGTTGCTCAGCCTGGCGTTCTTGTTCCAGCCAACATGTACAGCTCGGAAGTGCGGGGGGTCCTTTGTACGGTGTCACTGTCTTGCAATGCGTGCCGATCAGGATGATGGCGTCGGCCGTGTGGTACTCGTAGGCAATGTCCAGCTCTCTGTCGCGGTCAGCCAAACTCAGCGGGGCTCCAGACCACTATGCATGCGCCGTGATCCCACCAGGCCGCCTGACGGGGCGCGGGCGAGGAAAGGTGGAGGCCCACGTCGACGCCAGGACGTCATGGCCATGGCGCGGCGGCGCGCTGCGCGGCCACGGCCCCGCTTCTGACAACACCCACATGGCTGGAGCAGGAGAAGGAAGAGGACGAGGAGGAGGAGGAGGAGGAGGAACAAACAAAAGGTCGCACCCCAGATTTTGCTATCCAGCGCCATTTCGGCCTCCAGGCAGCGCCAAGAGGGCCGCAACTATGGCCCCAGGCGGCTGCGAGGACCGGCCTGAAACGGCAGCGACCCCCCCCCAGGCTCCAAGAGCCCATCCAACCCCAAGGATGGAGGAGGAGGATGGGGAGGGGGCAAGCTAGGTGCGCTCGCGTCATATGTGACGTCCTACCCTCCCTCCCATCCTTTACCATGGCGTAGATACCCTCTCTATTCGATCACCTGGATGTCGAGAAGGGCAATGACCCATAGAGGGTGCGCCATGCATCATGGAGCACGGCATAGCAGGGCGTAGAAGAGCACGGCGGAGCGTAGTATGTCATATCATACAGTGGCGTTGCGCAGTTAAGAATTGCATCGCAACGCGTTGCAACGAAAATAATGGCATCGCACAGCGGCGCAAAACAGAACATGGCATAGCATGGCGTGGCATTTCGTAATCAACCACTGCGTATCTTAGCATTGCAGCTGAAAGCATGGCCTCGGGCACCGGAACACCACATAACATTGCATTGCATGGCGCGGCATGACATTGGAAATAAGGACGCCAACGCTGCAGCGGGAACGCGATTCGGAACGAGCAGAAGCTCGGAAATGAGGCCAGCGTTGCAGCGGGAGCACGATTCGGAACGAGCGGAAGCTCGAAAATGAGGCCAGCGCTTCAGCGGGAACAACAATTTAAAACAATCCAAACGAAAACCGAATTCCCGGGAATCCTGTGTAACAAGGAATGCGCGGAGGGAGACCGAACACCTTCCAGACGTCATCAGGGGAGAAAGGATAATATACTGTATTCGTATTGTGTATCTGTAAAGCGAGAAGGAGGGGGAGAGGGAGGAGGAAGGGGAGGAGGGGGAACAGGAGGAGCAGGAGGCGAAGGAGGATGCGGAGTGGGAAGGGGAGGGGAATCGGGAAGGAGGAAGAAGAGGGGAAGGGGGGGTCCACAATGCCCATCCCCAGAAATGCCACAAGAAATCCCCAAGACGCGCCACAACAGGCCTTGCGCCAGGCCAAGGGACGCAACAAGGACAAAGAAAGATGCGGACGCGGGCTGCCCTTTGCTTCCAGATCACTTCAGCATCATTTCGGTCAGCCAAATCCTCGAACATCTCCCAGGTTCGCTCATGGCGGCCCATGGAGGACCTCAAGATGGCCCGAGTCCCCCAAGCGGTCCAAGAGGGCTCCAAGACGGCATATGTTCTCAAGATGCTGGAAATCCTTGCATGTGCTGCAGCGTTTCCGCCGTCGAGACCGCCATCGTCTGCCGTGGCGACTGCGGACGCTGCGGGCTATCACACGAGCGAGGGAGAGCGAGAGAGAGAGAGAGAGAGAGAGAGAAAGAGAGAGAGAGAGAGAGAGAAGGAAAGAGAGAGAGTTACTGTTTCCGATACCCACTATGTATGAGGTTTCGCGAGCCCACTGCAGAGCACTCCAAAGAGGAGTGGCGGCCAGCCTGGATGCTGTGAGCGCCGCTTGGGCACCCAGGCTACTCCGAACAGGCTCGAGCATGAGCGACGACGGCACGGACAGTTGGGGAAAAGGATATGGGGGACATGGGGATTGCTGAACTCTTAAGGGTGGGTTGAAATAGAGAGAGAGAGAGAGAGAGAGAGAGAGAGAGAGAGAGTCCCATCCTAAGGATCTCCTCCAAAGGCGCGCCCAACACGGCGGCTGGCAGGCACGGGGAGGTGTGGTGGGGTGAGGTAGTGAGGTCGGAGGTCAAGGTAGAACACAGCCTCCGTGGCGGAGCGGAACAGGCACCGCTATGTCGGCTTATCTGAGCCGTGCCTGCCCCGTCTGCGGTGTCAACGTTGAGGTACAGCTCACCCGTCTACTGGCACAGGACAGGGATCAAGGGGCCACATGGTGCCTCCCCGCCCCACACTAGGGGTACAGCCCAAGGCGTGTGACGGGCTTGACTCCACGAGGCCTCGATCACAAGACAAGCACGGTGGCACGTGGGCAGGGGAGGGGGAAGGAGGAGGACGAGGGGAAAGGTTCACATGTGGTATTAAGGAAGGGGGAGAGGGGGTGAGGGGAAATCCGTAAGCTGCAAAATCAGCCCTCCTCTGAACCCAGCTAGATTTCCAAAGATGGAAAGTCGGCCTCAGGAGAGAGGGCGTCACGCACGCGGGGCCTACGGGGCCTCTGAAGGTACCTCTGGGGATCCACGCCTGTGGTGCGAGAGAAAGCGGATGAAATTGCGACCCCTACTAGGCCTGACACACATGACTGCACTACTGCTGCCTCACTATTTGAGAACACTGAAAAGGGGAGCTCCAATGAATTGATTACATATTGGATGCCTTTCGCCTCCCGCACATGGCTCCAGTTGAGTAGCCAGTATGCCTTCAGTACCTCGTAGTGGCGGTAGCTGGATGATGGCATCCACACATTGATAGTAACTCCCAAAGACATGCCAATGATGAAAAAGATCAGCACATAACCACGGAATGTATGTAAAGAGATCCACACTTCACCACAACCCTCTGGCACTCGATGGTCGGTATCATACGGTGTCTGCAAATCTTGTTGGTGTTCTCAGCCTATCCGCCCGAGGACCACATCTATCAAAGAACTCACTTTATCCTTATGGCTTGCTGGGATTTGTTTGCGTGGCAAGTGGCTCCGTAACACCTTGTTAGCGTTGGCGGTGGCCACCTTGTCATCCTTCAGCGCCTTCACGAGAACACCCTCGACCATGTTCCTCTCCCCGGTGGCTGGGAGCTTGGTCTTCGTGCCGACCACCGCCTGAAGCCACCCGAGCTCAGCACGTGTGAACTCCTTCTTCTCGTCG
The DNA here is from genome assembly GCA_963575745.1 of Prorocentrum cordatum. NCBI lineage: Eukaryota > Dinophyceae > Prorocentrales > Prorocentraceae > Prorocentrum > Prorocentrum cordatum. The sequence goes on along the minus strand of CAUYUJ010018871.1, from coordinate 451,105 downwards.
TTCTTGGGCGGGGTCGGGCTTTCTGCTCGTGGTGTCAGCGGGCATTCACGTGGGCCTAGCTGCTTCTTGAGCTCATCCGTCTGCGCCGTGAACGCACTGCGTAGGGCCGCCGCCACATACTCGCCCTGCTTGCGAAGCTCTGTTTCCCTCTGGCGGCACTTGAGGTCATGCTGGTAGGCGGCATACTCCTTGTCTACCGCAGCCAAGGATTTGCGGAGCTCCTCAATCGCCTTCTCGGACGGGCGGTCGCTGTGACTCCGCTTCTGGCGGTCACGCGAGCCTGGGCGGCGGCTCGTGTCACGTGACCGACGCTCACGGGATCGAGGAGATTCGGAGCTGTCATCTCGCCGTCGATCCTTTCGATCACGTGAATCATGGCGGCGGTCACGATCTCGATCACGGTCCCCACGACCGTCCTTGTAGCGGTCACGATCTCGATTGCGGTCGTACTTGTCGTCCTTGTAGCGGTCGTCCTTGTCCTTGTCGTACTTGTCGTACTTGCCGCGGTCGTAGCCACGGTCGTAGTTCCAGGAGCCTCCATGCCAACCACGCCGACCCCCACTGCTCATGGCCGTCGTACTGGTGTGTCGGAAGTGGTGGCGCCAGACTCGCAGGACCGCTCGGACCCTTTGAGCAGAAACGCTCCATGGTGTAGCATGGGCGACAGCAATGATGAGGTCGAAAGGATAGTGGAGGAGGATCAACTCGAGGACCAGCTCTAGGGCCCACGCGGTCGTGGCCCCAATCGTTAACGACAGGAATTGGGCCCTGGCATATCTGGATGTGAACAACGAGACCAACATGCCAAACTTTCTGGGCGGCAGCCCTGGCCACTCGATGATATTGGACTTGGCCCGCTTCTCCTCCAAGCCCTGCAGCCACGGCCGATTGGGGTTCTTGGGGAGTACGAGGACCTGGCCTTGGACCGCGTGGAGCTCTAGGTCAACCCAGATGCAGGCCTCCTCGGGGCCCTCTAGGGGCGAAGCGGGGCTGAGCCTGATGGGGTAGACCTGGCATAGGTAGTTATGCGTACACTGTCGGCAATAGTGAGTACTCATTCCCAGGATGTCGTCTACGTATCTACGTTGTCCTACTGGTAGTTCATGGAGCCCAGGGGGAAGACGAAACCCAGCGGAGCCCAGCCGAGGTAAATCAATACGAGCCTTGCATTCATACCAACACATAAGTACCGATAGGGCAACACCAGATAGTACGCCACCTATCGGGAGTCCACGCATTTCGTACATAATACCTCCCAGCGATACAAGGGAAATCCAGGAGAAGGCAATCAACGCCCGATGAACATCTGTTACTGAAATCTTAAACCACCCTGGCGGGGTCGACCCTGTCCAGGGACGTGTTCGAGGTGTGCGGGATTGGCTAACCAACGTTGACGAAACTCCAAGGGTGTCAACTATCTTGCCTGCGACTTCTGTCCAGGCCTGAGCAATCGTACCAGAATCGCACTGCTCAAAGGCCTGGTCCGCATCTACAACAACAATCGTTAGATTTCGCATGGCAGATCCACAACACGCGCATGAAGAAGAGATCTCTGGAGGGAGGGACTTCCTAAGTGATCTGACCTCGTCAGCTGCGTGGTTGAGGTTGAAAACTTCACAACTCAAACCCGAACGATGTAGGAGATCTCGGACGGCCCTACCTATTATCTGGAAGCCTCTGGAGCCTGGTGCCTCTGAACAATTTATGACCCTTCTCATGCAACTGTGGAGCGGCTTCTGGCAAATCTTCTGGCCCGAAGGGGTGAAGCATTTTCCTTTTACTGTCGGGAAAACGTACGGTGGGCGAGTTGTAGCCGTCGATGGCGGCATGTAGCGTCGCGTGAGTAGCCACGGGGGCAGAGCCGCTACTGCTCGGCCCCACATCCACACTGCTGCGTCTCGGGGAGATATATCCAATCGCAATTTCCAGTCTGGGTCCGCCATGGCCAGCTGGTGGAGGTACCTGATCATGTCACATCCGTCGCAGGCCCAGACCTTGTCACATTCCTTGTCATCTGAGATGATGACGCACTCGTCATTGTCGGCGATGGCCTGCTGCATTGTGGTCTCCATCTGATCCCACACGTCGGGTGGTGCTGGTGGGGTTATCCACCGTCGGGAGACCCAGTGGCGAAGGTGTCGAAGCCCACGTCGAAGTACCTGGGGCGGTAGGCGGGCTCGCTGAGCCCATTGGTGGAGAGCAGTCGATGCCTCACGGATGGCGCGCCTCGGCTTTGGCCACACTGGTAGCCTCCAAGGTCCCGCCAGCCGGCCCAGCCTCCATGGTGCCGACGGCGATCCATCTGGCATATGTGGTAATGCATCCGTCTCAAAGGTCGCACAAAACCTGCTGGCTGACACGTGATCTTTCCAACAACGTTGCTTCTGGAAGACTGCCCGTGGCGGTCGAGCATATATTTCCCTGGTCGGCGCATACCTCATCGATTTTCCCATCTGTTGAACTGCTGAAGCTACCCACTGTCGATAGTGTTTATCTTGAAATTCAGCGGGTAGTCGCAAGGCTGGGCGTCTCGCACAAGGTAGGCGTAGGCGCCGAAGGTGTAGATCCAGGTGGTGAGATGCTGTCCGTTGCCTATGAAACGACCTCAGGAACAGATCGGCCATGGAGGCCGCGCGGTACAGGTGGAAGCCGATCTCATTCCTGGTCATGTACTGCATCAGGGGAAGCTCTTGCCACTTGGCCGCTAGGAACGCTAAAAGTAGACCAACACGTTTGTCGTCGAACAGCCACAGCGGGCCTTGTTGGCCTGTGAGGATATGCTCCTCGGCTTGCTGGAGGCGGTACAGCGTTGCAAAGGGTGCAGCTTCTGATAGGGCACCTGGATACCTTGTCTCGAATGAAGTCCCGCTGACGGCAGTCGGCACAGTGTGTCCGTCCGAGTCTGGCATCGTAGAGGTCCATGTAGGCGCAGTCGTCTGTGACCTGGGCCCTCGTCTCCATGAAGGCGGTCTCCTGCGCTGGCACCTCCGTGTGCGTTGCATCGCATGTAGATCGCCTTGGGCTCGACGGCGGCTCACCGCTTCTGATTCTAACGCATCTGCCTGGTTG
>CAUYUJ010018871.1:380536-443036 GCA_963575745.1 Prorocentrum cordatum | reverse complement strand
CGCATCCAAGCTGGCATCTGCCAACCACCTGCCTTCAGGATGTCGGTGACTCGGCCGCCGAACTCCACAATGTCTTGGGCGTGGCCCCGACGGAAAGAGTGGGTGCCGTCGGCGTCGGCGTTAACTACTCCCGTGTGACGCAGTGCCGACCGCAGCGCCTTTCGTACACCCGTGGCGCACCCGCCCGCCCACGGGGCCTCTCCAGCGGACTGCGAGTTGAACCGCGCGCCGAGAACGTGTACGGGGCACGTGGCTCGTGAGCGCTGACACCAGCAATTGCGCACAATGATTGTCCGTCTTTCCCGGTTCTTCCGTCTGGCGAGCGATAAGACGGCCGCCTCTTCGCTGATGAAAAGGCCCGCGCGTAAATGTGACGCGTCGTCGAGCGAGGCGACCCGTTGGATGACCAGCGCTTCCGACGGGAGGCGAAGTAGAAACGCGTACGCGGTCACGAAGAGGAGACCCAGCCCAGATCCCTCTGGTAACGCGCCTGGGCGTTCCAGTAGCTGTTCCAGCACGTGCATCCGGACCGCCATGCGGGGTCGTGCCGACCAACCCGAACGCTTCTCGATAGCCAGCTTGGCGCCGGCCAGCGACGCGTGCGTGAACGCTGCGTCTGCCGCGCGCGCGACGTGGCATGCCTTCTTCAAATGCGAAAAGTAATTGCAGAACGTCGCGCGACACCTGAACGTCGTAGGCCAGAGCAAAAGACCGTCGACCGACGGCGGGAGTTCGCTGCCTTTGCGCTGCAAAACGTCGCGCGCGAACTTCACCCAACATTCGAAGCCGCTGCGAACCTGCGGTAGTGACCGTGGGCACGATCCGAGCAGGGCGCTGTTACGGGCAACCTGGGCCCACGCCCGCCCCGCCTCGGGCGACGTGGCGGCTGCGGCAGCCTTCGCGATCTCGCAACGCGGATCGCCCATCTGACGCTCGAAACCTTCCGTTGCCGTACGTAGCGCACGGTGTACCGCTGCCGCTGGGTCCGCTGCCGAGCTGCGGCTGCGCCGCCGACGGGCCGTAAGCATCGCGGGTGGACGCCCCGGTGGCGGCGCCGGCCTTGGGGTGCCCTGCGCGCGCGGCCGCGCGCGAAGACGTCGCGCGCGTGCAACGTGCGGAGAAAAGCGGTCTGCGACGGACCACGCGGGGTGCCCATAATCGCACACTCGAGGAAGAGGACGATGAAGAAGCCGAGCTCGCAGAGCCTTGACTCGACGGGCGTGCCCGCGCCGCCTCGCCACCGTTGGGCCTGGCGTTCGCCCATCGTCCTAAGAATACGCGCGGCGCGCGCGCGCGCGACCCGCGCGCCCGCGATGCGCGCCACCTTGCGAGCGTGCCCGCAGCTCTCGCACTGCTGTCGCTGCGGTGACAGAGAAGCGTTCACGACCCAGAAAGTCATCGAACAGCGCGCCCTCGAGGTGCTGCCAGCGCGTCATCCCGTCAAACCGCAAGCAAGAGCAAACCGCGTCGATATCAGCACGTGACGCTCTGGGCAGAACATTGCTCAGCTGAGCGGCGAAATCGTCGTGAGACATAATGATACAGGCTAGGTCGCGTGGACCTTGCGGTGTGAGCCCCTGCTGAGTGGCGCGCGTCAACCGTGGCGCGCGCCGCGAGATACCCGATAGCTGGCGCCGAGTTTCGGCTGCCTCGCAGCGTAGCCGTGCTGCGAGCGCTGGCGCACCTGGTCGGGATGAGCATCGACGTCCATGACGCTGGCGTGCAGAACGCCTCGTCCAGGTGCGGATCAATTCGCACTGCACCGAGCTGCCGCAGCAGCCCGAACTCATCCCTGGACGGATCATCTGCGATATTTTCGTCTGTCGGCACCCGCTCCACACGTGCTGGACACCGCAATTGCGCAATCTTGACCCAGAGGCCGTGTTCGAGACAAGCGTGATCGAACGCGCGCGCGGCGCCGCTGCCGGCGGCGGCCTGTGCGCCTGTGTTGTCAGACCAGATTACGACGCGCCGACGGCGGAGCAGGTGTTCAAACGAGCACAAGCCCAGGGCAATGCTCAGCATTTCCAAGCCCATGATTTGATTATCTTCCCTGGGCTGGAACGCCTTCAAGATCCTGGCGCACGCGTGCGCGCGCGTCGCGACCAAAACTGACGCTGACCTGCGCAGCCGTGCCGGGCGGCAGGTGGCATGCACGTCCAGTAGCATTTGTTGTCAACGAACAGTACGGCGGCCGCCATGGGCGGGCGGCTGGCTGCGTCGCAGAACAGATGGGCCACGGGGCCCGCCGCTTCGTCGCACCACCTTCGTGACTGTGCCAGCTCGCCGCCCAGCACGATCAACCACCACCGCCGCACTAGCCGTAGCGCTTGCGGCATGTCGGGAGAGCCGCGATGTGCCTGGGCGTAGATCGGCCTGTCGCAACGTGGGCGTGGCAAATGGGTGCGCTGCCGGCGCACGGTACAGAAAAACACACCTGAGCATGGCGCGCGCCGCGCGGTTGAACATGTTACCGGATGCCCAGGCTAGTGCGCCCGCGAGTTTGCTCGCGTCATCTGGCCGCGCGCGCCGCGACGCTGCGTGGCGGGCCGCAAACTGGGTCCACGCCTGCGCGTAGGATGCCCGAATCGAGTGCCAACGTGATACGTGCTGTCCACTTAGCGATCTTGTCGGGCAGCGGAACGCACGACATCCCCTCCGATGAGAGGTCGACGCGAAGTCCCAGGATACCGAGCGGGACAGCACAGGAAATCTTCTCGTCTGCCAGCGCGGACCGGCCCAATAAGCATCTTACGATGCGCGCGATGCAATCCAGCAGGCGTTCGACCTGCCGCGCGGCGCGTGACGGCGACCGATCGGCCGGCTCGCGTGACACCCCGCGCCTCGGCCCACCTTTCGGCGCCGAACATATCGTCCACGTAACGAAGGATCGCCGCGTGGAGTACACGGCGTAGAATCGCGCATATGAGGGCGGCAACGCGTTCCCAGTTATGAACGCTTGCAACTGCGCGGGGGACAAGTGCGACGCGGTGTGTGCCGAGAGCGGACGACGCGCCTGCCCCGAATGGGCGCGCGCAGTGAGCATGCGCCGTGACCTCATCCTTGTAACGGAATATGACCCTAATCAAAGCCCGATGCTCAGGTCGCAGCGGAAGCCTCCGGAAGGCGGCGTCGATGTCGAGCTTAAACAAGCGCGGCACAGCGGATGCCTGCAACCTGGGCGCGCGTGGCCCTTGCGCCCTCGCGACGAAGCGGCCACCGTTTCAGTACATAGTCGGCAAAGCAGGTATAGGTGATCAATTGTCTCGTGCCGCATACGCTCACGCGGACGCGTTGCGGTGTCGATGCCGGCAATGGAGCAATCGTCCACCGCGCGAACCTGCCGCGAAGTGCGCGCGCACGACAAACTTTAAACAACGCTTCGCGCGGGCGCGCGCGCGCGACTTGCGGGTGCCGTCGCTCCTGACACCCTGTACTACCCCGAGCCGGGGCACCATAATGATACTGCCCAAGTCGAGGTCTGACAGACCCTCGGGCGCTCGCATCCTCCATAGTCGGAAATCTTTATCCGTGAGGTCCCACAACTCTTGCGCGTTGGGGTCGGAACGTAAACGCGCGAGCAGACGCTTGTTTGCCGCCCGGGCGCCCTTTTAAAAGGACCTCGGTGGACTTCTCTTGCGGAAATGTAGCATGCGCGCCAATGCCCGACACCGGTAATTCACCCAGCAGGGGCGCACCCTCGCGCGCGACGGGCGCTCGATGGCAAACGACGGCGGCACGTGGGCACGCCTGACGAAAGAACTCCACGCATTCGCGATCAATGTGTCCAATGCCGGCCGCCAACTCTGCAAGCAGCGGCCCGTTGACATGCCAGGCGACCCCGCGAACGCCTTCGTCTGCGCCGCGGTGCCACGCCTCGATGGCGCCGCTCTGCTCGAGCTGGCGGGCCCGAGTTTCAATGCGCCAAACGGCTTCTTCGCGCGCTCGCCGGACCGCGCCGGGCGTGCGCTCGCTGATCCAGCGCACCGCGTCTGAGACGTCTGTCGCCAACGTGATCTTCTTGTTCAAATTCGTATGTCCTGCCTTGGGCCTGACGTATGAAGTCGCGCTTGAGGGCGCACTTTGCGCCGCCCCGCGCCGGCGGCGCCGGTGCGGGCGGCGCGCCCTTCGCCGTGCAACGTCCTTTCGGCGGCGGCGGCGGCGCCGGTGTGATGCTTGACCGTTGTGGCCGCACCACCATAATACAAGAGTGCGAAGACTGCGCAACCGTGAGCCCCTGCGCGCCCTCTCTTGCAACAAAACTCTGCCGCCGCTGACTCCACGAGAGGCGCGACGCCGCCGATGCGCGCGTTTGCGGCGGTAGCCGATGCCGCCCGCCACATTCCACCAATGCGCGTGGGCAGGACGAGGGCGCGAGAGCATTGGTAGCGTACCCCCAAGCCGAGCAGGGCCTCGCACGAGAAGCCCTGGCCTCTGCGGGATGCTTGTGCGCCTTCCAAGGGTGCACCCACCGCGGATAAGGCGAGACCAGACCTGCGTGCAACGCCGCGCGCCGCGCCATGCGCGCGAGCAGGAACGCTGCGTGCCTTGGGACGGGCCGCGCGCGAATGGCCCTCTCTTCATAGAAATGTAACCGCAGGCGAATGCGTCAAAATGCCTCAGCGCGAGGCCGGCGCGCTGCGCCAGGCAGGAAAGCCACGCAGGTCACGGGCACCGCCTGCGTTATCTGCAGCAGCGCCTGCCGCGCGCGCGGCCGCGGAGCGGGCGGCGCGACCGCGCGGGCATTGCGAGGGCGCCGCGAATCGGGGGCGTCAAGCGCTCCCCTACTTCTTGGCCCATTTCGCGGGCCGGGGCGGCGTGCGCGGCGCGTCTGGCGCTGGCCTCTTCGAGCTGCCCCACGCGCCCGTCTTCCACGTAGATCGGCCCCGGCCGCCGCTGTGCCGGGACGCACCGGAATGCGAAGAGCGCGTCTCCGCCGCGCCCTTGTTCGGCGCGGCGCGGCCACTGCCGCGGCCGTTGCCCGCGGGCGTGGCCTGGGCGGCCTGCCCCTGCGCCTGACGCCCCCGGCGCGCGCGGGCGACCTTGGCTGCGCGGTCGAACTCGTTCTCGGCAGACCGCAGGGACAACGCGTCGAGCCCTGTCGAGGCCTCCTCAATATTGAACTTCTCGACGCCGCTCTGTCGCGAGCGCTCGGCCCAGCTCTTGCGGACGATTTTGTCGTACAGGAGCCCGAGCCCCGCCTTGCGGCCCGCGAGCGGAGCTTCCAAGGCCACCTCGCGAAAGGCAACGGGTGCGCGCGCCGCTGCGTGTGCGCGCTGGCACGTCGCGGACCTGGAGCACAAATCGCTTATGCTCCAAGCAGCGTGCGTAAGATAGCTGCTTAGTGGCAGCAGCCGCAATCGCCCATGCGTCGTAGGCGAGGTGGAACTCGGCCCACGACAACGCGCGCTGACCTTTACTGCCGCACTCAGCCGTCCCTCCGTTGGCGTCTGCGTCGTCGACCCCGTGGGCGCTCGCGGCCCAGGTCGGGAGAAAGCCGCGCAAATCAGAGTAAACGAAAGGATTCGCGCAGCCCCTCTTTCTCGCGCGTACGACCTCGGCAGCCATCCAATCGCATTTCTCGCTCCTGTGCAAGGCAGCGACCGCTGTCACCGCCGCTGGCGCGCTCACGTGAGGGCGCGCCTCGGCCAGATCGTCTGGCTGAGGCCGTTCAACGTGATCGTCGCCAACTCAGCGCCCGCGTCTACGTGGTGTACGGGGGCGGCCATTTCCACATTGGCCTCCGCCCCGATGCGAGCGTGCAGACCAAGGGGGCTCGCCGGGCGCCCTCGCGTGCGCTACCTGCTTACCCGCAGTTGTGGCGCGCTCCAGCGCGCGGCGGAGCGCGCCTTTCACGCCCGCTGGCAGGCCCTCCGCGCCTGACAGCTCTTCTAACCGAATGTTCGCCAGCTGTGCCGGCGTCAGCGGCTTATTAGCGTCTAGGCAGTAAATCGCAGCCTTGTATTCGATGTCCGACCATTCTGCCCCGAACACGGGGTCTTGGCGCAGAAAGCTCAGCAGCGGTCCGTCCGCCATCGCGAACAAAGAAGCCAGAAAACACCAGCGTCGCACTGCTCGCACACGCGGGGATCGCGCGGCGGGCCGACTGCAACGCAGCGCACTCAACACGCGTACAGAAAGACGGCGACGCTGGTAGCAACGCGAGCGAGGTGCCTGCAGATACCTGGTCCGCCGCTTCGCAGACGCAAAACGAACGCGCGCGCCCCGAACGCGGGGGGGGAACGGCGGCGCCGGGAACGCAACGCGAGATGCCTGCGGAAACCTGGTCCGCTTATGGCCGTGAGCGCGGGTCACGCGTCTTGCCGAGCGGGCAGGCGCTGGCCAGCTGGTCGATCCTCGCGCTTCGCGCGCGCGGCCCAAGCGGCACCGTGGCCGTCGGCTCCATCGAGGGGCTGCCTGAGGGCCCCGCGGCAGATGTGCGCTTCCGTGGCGACGATCTGCTGCGATCGCGCTGGGGGGCTGGATGCTCCCGCCGCCCGCACACGCGACAGTGAGAACACGCAGAAAGGCCAATGTGACGCGTCTCGCGACATGGGGCGGGCTGCGTTGACGGCGCCTCGTCGTCAGACGACATCGCTACACGGCGTGCCTAGTAGCCCGCGCAGCGACCCTTATGCGGCCTCCAGTTGCGGAAGGGAGCGCGCAAATCCACACTGGGGCGACACGCGCGGCACGAGCGCGCGCGTTTGTTAAAAGCGTTGTGGTCGCGTGCGCCGCCTTGGGCGCCCGCGACCCGCGCTGGCGGGCGCGCTCGCAGCTTTGCCCGGCGGAAGTGCGCTTCATCGCCGCTGTCTGGATTGACCATTAGACGGTGGCGTATCACGGGCGCAGAGACGATCTGGGGCTTAGCGTAGCCCATTATGATATGGCAGACGTCGCGCGGCAAACGCGGTGCGCATTGGGCCAGGGCGAAGCGCAGTTCAGCCCGCACCTGCTCCAGCCTTGCTAACCGAGGGCCGACTGCTCCGAGTCGGACTGGCGACCAGCAGCTCACGTTGGCAGGTGGTGCTGGCGTTGCTAGGGACGGGCCCCTTGGCGCTCGCCCCTGCAGCCTGGGGCCCGCCCCCTTAACCAGCAGGTAGCGAAGCCGCTCGCACGCCTGCGACAACACTGTGTCTGCGTACGCGACCCGCGCGCGGGGTGCGGTGCGCGCCAAGGAGCCCCTTTCTGCTCTCGCCTCGAACGGCACGAGCGCCGCCTGCGCAGCCTGCTCCGCCATCGCAAGCAAACAGAAGCCGCTGATTTCACCCGGCATTCGGAGCCGCTGCGAACCTGCGGCAGCCAGAGCAAAAACCGTCGACCGACGGCGGGAGTTCGCTGCCTTTGCGCTGCGGGTCTGGCGCGCTGCGAGTCTCGCGCTCGACTGTTCGCTGGGAATGCGAAAGAAACGTTTGCAACGATTGGCCGCTATGGGCCTCCAAGCGAGACGCGCGGGTCTGCCGGCAGTCAGGCAAGCCGCAACGGCCGCCCTATCGAAGATTGGCCGCTCTAGGGCCGCCAGACATGCGGGCTGGCATCGGCTGCCCTGCTACTGAATGGCCACTCTGGGCCGCCAGACGAGAGTCGCTCTGGACCCGCGAGGGGGGGCCCTATGGGTACGTTGGTCACACTGGGCCGACGTGAGAGGCCACTCTGGGCTTGATAGCAATGCCGTGACCCCTCAGGGCCGTGAAACAGACTCCGCCAGGGTGGAGAAACAACGCGTAGGTCACCAAGGACCAGCGGTGTAGGCCCGAGGTGAACCAAGGGACACAGGGCCCGCAGGGAAAAGCCCTAGACAACGACACCCACGAGGGGCCACACTGGCCCAGAAAAGAAGCGCGACCGCGGTCGCGTCCGACGCACTCTGGCGAACGGACGCCCCGCGCGTCGCCCCCCAGGGTTGGTCCAGAGCCGCACGCTGGCAGACAGAAGACCGCACCCCGGCCAGCCGCCCCACCTTAAGAGTGCACGCTAGGCAGGTGGGGCGCTGCAGACATGACCGGGTGCTTGATATCCCGCCCCGCGGCCAGGCGGCAAAGAGGAGACAACGCGACCGTGCGCGGAGGAGCGGAGGGAGGAAGGGCCCCGTCGCACGGCCGCGCGGCAAGCCAGCATGCCCGCGCGGGGCCTGGCCCGCCCGACGTAGCGGCGGCGCGTGGCAGGTGGACATGCGGGCGCCCGCCATCGCGCGGTGCGCCGACGGCGGGACACTCCCGCCTGGGGGCGTCGACTTATGACTTGCAATAACAAGTTATTACTGCCCCACAAGCGCACGCAAGCGCACGCGCGCGCGCAAGCGCACGCGCGCGCACGCACGCGCACGCACGCGCACACGGGCGCACGCACGCGCGCGCACGCGCACGCGCGCGCACGCACGCGCGCACGCGCGCGCGCACGCACACACACACGCACGCACACGCACACACACGCACACTCGCACGCACACGCACGCACGCGCGCACACGCACGCACGCGCGCACGCGCGCACACGCGCGCACGCGCAAGCGCGAACACGCGCACACGCACACACGCGCACACCCACGCACCCACGCACCCACGCGCACACCCACACACACAAACACAAACACGAACACAAACGCAAACACAAACACAAACACAAGCACAGACACAAACACAACCACACACACAACCACACATACAAACAAAAACGCACAAACACAAACACAAACACAAACACAAACACAGACACAAACACAAACACACATCCGCACACACGCACACACGCACACGCGCACACACACGCCCGCACACACACACACGCACACACACGCACACACGCACACAAACGCGCACACGCACGCACACACACGCACACACGCGCACACACACATACGCGCACGCACACACACGCACACACGCGCACACACACGCACGCGCACGCACACACACGCACACACACGCACACACATACGCGCACACACGCACACACACACACGCAAACGCGCGCACACGGACGCACGCACGCGCACGCACACGCACACACACACACACACACGCACACACACGCACACACACACACACGCACACACACGCATGCACACACACGCATGCACACGCACACACACGCATACACACGCGCACACACGCGCACGCACGCACACGCACGCACACACACGCACGCACACGTGAAGCATCCCCACAAAACGGCCGCGAACGGGACCGTGTAATACCGTTCGGCGGCTCCCCTGAGGGACGTGAAAATGAGCGCCTCGCTCGAGACATCCTTCAAATCTGCTCCGAAAGCGAACGATGTTGGGACAGAAAGCAAGCAAACCGCTTGAGACATCCCTACAAAACGGCTGCGAACGGGACTGTGCAATACCCCTCGGCGGCTCCCTTGAGGGACGTGAAAATGAGCGCCTCGCTCGAGACATCCTCCAAATCTGTTCCGACAACGAAAAATGTTGGGACAGACAACAAGCAAACCGCTTCAAGCATCCCCACAATGCGGCCGCGAACGGGACCGTGTCATACCCCTTGGCGGCTCCCCGTAGATACGTGCAAATGAGCGCCTCGCTCGAGACATCCTCCAAATCTGTTCCGAAAACGAAAATTGTTGGGACAGAAAACAAGCAAACCGCTTCAAACATCCCCACATAACGGCCGCGAGCGGGGCGTGCGTGAGTCTCAGCATGAGTAAGTCTGAGTAGGAGTAGGTCTGAATATGAATAGGTCTGACGATGAGTAATTTTGTGTGCGAGTAAATCTGGGTATGAGCAAGTCTGGGTGTGAGTCAATCTGTGTATGAGTAAGTCTGGGTATGAGCAGGGGAGGGGAGGAGAAGGAGAAAGAGGAGAAATCGGCAGCGTCCAAAGAAGAACAGCAACCCCATCTTAGGATATGAAGAATGATTCTCCCCCGCCCGTCCATCCATCCGTCCGGCGGTGTCCCGCGGTGTCCCGTGGTGTCCCGTTGAATGAAATCGATGATGGGATCGATCGTGAGATCGATACTCAGACCGATGTGGTGCCCCGACGTGTCCCGTGGTGTCCCAAACAGTGAGACCGATAGTGAGATCGATAATGAGATCGACAGGTGTCCCGTAATGTCCCGTGGTGTCCCGTTGAGTAAGATCGATAATGAGATCGATCGTGAGATGGATATTGAGTCGACGTGGTGCCCCGAAGTGTCCCGTGGTGTCCCAGAAAGTGAGATCGATAATGATATCGATGGTGAGATCGACGGGTGTCCCGTGGTTGCCGTTGCGTGAGATCGATAGCGAGATCGGTAAAGAGATCGATATGGTGTCCCGAAGTGTCCCGTGGTGTCCCGTTGAGTGAGATCGATAGTGATATCGACAATGAGACCGATAGTGAGATCGAGAGGTGTCCCGCGGTGTCCCGTGGTGTCCCATGGTGGCCCGTGGTGTCCCGTGGTGTCCCGTTGAGTGGGATCGATAATGAAATCGATAGTGAGATCGACAAATGTCCCGTGGTGTCCCGTGGTGTCGCTTAGTGTCCCGTTGAATAAGATCGATTGAGTCAGATGTTGGCTCCCCCCTCTCCCCCCCCACGATCTCCTTATCACCCGAAAGGGTGGTCGTATAGGTATGTATGTATGTATGTATGTATGTATGTATTTATATATATGTATATATATATGTATGTGTGTACATATACCTTGTATCGATATGGTGGCACACTTCAAAACACGACTGGAATAAGGGCACGGCGCTGGCAAAATTTTTCAATTGCAGAATATTATTGCTGACGTCGAAGGGGAGTACGGACCTTGACGGGGGCCATGAGCAATACGAAAATCAAAGCGAAATCCAATGTCAAAGTGTGTTGGAACTCAAAATCGGACTCCATCGCAAGAGAAATAATAGCCGCTGCTCATTTTGCGTTGGAAAACCAAATTGAAATTCACTTCCACTTACAATTTCAAGAGTATTTTAAACTTTCGTTGGGATCCATACTCGACTTACTTTCATTTTTTTTTAAAAGGAAACATAATTTTTCAGTAGCTTGTAGCGAACGGTTCGAAGCTCATTTTCGATTGGATATATTGAAATATTTCGCCTTGCTGCGTGAAAGACTGCAAGGGGCTGAAAGGATACCGGAACAACTATCTGGGGAACCTCTCGGAAAAATTAGTTTAACAAGACCTCAAGAAACGCTGCGGCGAGTCCGAGGTTCTTGAAGGCTCACGGCCAACATATTGGGAACGAGTAGGAGAGCGCTTCCAAACCACGCTGCAAACTCAAACAAACTCTTGCGGCGCTCCCTGCCTGGCGCCGTAAAAAACACTCCAGGCCAAACCTGCGCTGCCGGCTTCAAATTAGATCCGCCCTCATTTTCAGAAATATGTCTACGTGTATGTATGTGTGTATGTATGTATGTGTGTATTTGGTTGTTTGTATGGATGTATGTATGTAATTATGCATGTATCTATGTAGCCATGGTGTATGTATGTAAATGAATATGATTATAAACACATCATACGTGTATATATGTATCTATAATTACACATCTACAAATATAGAACTTATTTCTACGTTGCTGTCTCTGCGACATGATTGGATTACACAACTATGATGCGCTGCGAATTTTTCGGTCCTGCAAAGAACCGGTCCTGTCATGCCGACGCACGGACGCTTTGAATCACGGTTGACATGATGCTGTTTGTGCTTGCAAGCACGTCGCTGCGGAAGTTACCATGCAGACAAAACCAACAAATAATCCATCCATCACATAAACGGCTGGTATACTTGCAACGTAATCCGACAGTGGTGTAATCGGCACGTTGGGATGGCATGCCAACCAAACGCAATACTATCTAACTGGGTGTGTATTTGCGTGTGGCGCTATCCCAGACGCGGGAAGATCAAGATGCCAGCTCGGCCGTTTTCGTGTCAACGCCGTAGCAAATCAAGCATGTGCGGCAAACGCATTTGCGTGCGTGCGGCTTATTTGAACTCGATGACAACCGCCTTTAACATGTAATGTGTTACTGGCGTATCACTCTGCGTTGAAACCAAACAACGGTAATGTATGTCTACGGTTCACTTTCCGTGTTGAGTAGTCGTGTATCGCATCTCACTCACGGCTGCGACTACTGTACTGTGGAACTCAGACTTGATACGGAAGCATCCGGCGCACCTTCCAGGCTTCTGATAAGCCGCATGGGCCTGCACGCGGCCCTACGTCTGTTCCCAGTTCCCAAGAGGACCCATTATAGTGAAAGAAAAGGCCCGTGACACCCCCTTAAGGGACCCAGTTAACCCTTCAGATGGCCAAAATGCCACTTGTGGCCCCAAGGCGCAGGAGATAACAACGCGATACATCCGACAGCGGGCAATGACTACAAGCATCACTGCACGATCCTAATCCTCGTAATCCCCCCCATCACTGTGCCCCCTCATCATACTCAATGAAGACCAGCACGCGCCAGTGAAACCCCGTAAACTGTAGCGAGCCGCGTCGAACCAAAGCTCATCGCAACAGGCGCACGCGTACAACAAGGAACACGAGCGAACAACAGAGCACTACACATAACTCCAGCGAGCCGCAAAGCATCACATCAAAGCGCAGCATGAACCGTAGCGAACTTCAGCTGTGACGCGCCACCATCCGAGTCGGCATCATCGTCATTATCTTCAACATTCCCATCATCATCCCAGTACCCATCTTCCTTATCGTAAGACCGACCCCTCGGCCGTAGAGGCCTTAGGACACCAGATAGCGCCAAGACAGCCTCAGGGCCCCCTTCATTGCTCAATGACCAACTGAATGTCCCAGAGAGCTTCCAAGAATCCCCCACGATGCCCTCAAGAAGCCCCCAACAAGATCGGAAAGAGGCCCCCCCCAACAAGCTTCGCGATAACCGCGCAACGACATAGCCGTATCACGCTTCAACGCTGCTGCACAACTTCCGCACATGTGGTGGCGGTGTTGAGCAGCAACGACAATATACTAATTATCGTCGTGACATTCGCACGGCAACTCCGGAACAACACGGTGTGGTCAATCGGCACGAAGAAAACAGCTACCAGAAAGCTACGGGACCACAGGCTCACGCAAAACCGTCGTGTGGCGAGCGAGTGGGCGCTTGATCAGTAACAATACAAATCGCACGCGCCATAGAAATCCGTCTCGTCTTGATTGTGAAAGCGGGCGATAACGGAGCCGGTGCTGACGCAGCATTGAAACACAAATAACAAAGACTGGGCCAAAGGTGATTTTTTCATGCCTCCTCTTCTCCCGTCCCACCTTCTTGTTGTAGCTAGCGCCGCCTCCGCCGCCTCTCTTGCCGCCTTCCGGAGGTCGGGAAGCAATAGGATAGCACAGAAGGGCTGGCCCGGACAAATGCGAGCAAAACGCACGAAAGGCAATCGGCAACTGCGACAGGAACGATGGTGGTAATTCGCCGTAGTCTACACTTGAGCTCAAGGCAGTGTGAGGAGCAGATGATCCAGCAAATGCACTTGCTGATAATCAGTCCGAGAAATGAACTGAAGACCAGCATAAAGCAAGCAGAAACCATGAAGCAAACAAGCCGTGGGAATCGGTGGGTGAGCCGTAGACGAGAAATCTCAGAGCAGCTCTCTAGCAAGCGCCGGTCAGCTGCCGCTTACCGACTGCAGAGCCACCAACGAGCAATCGAGCGGTGCCACTTCCATGCAGTCGCCGAATAAACGAGTCAAGCATTCGTCGGGCTACCACCCAGCACGGTTGAAGTGATCACCGTCATAAACATCGAACAAACAATCGATGAAAGCTGACCAGCTGCCGCTGACCACTTAACGGCCGCCCCTTTTGCAGATTGGGCCATCTGCAATCACGTCGCGATATGACATCATGCGGTAGCGTCGGGCAGACTCTTGATGTAACACCCCGGCAAGAAGTGTCTCCTCACACAAAGGACAGAAACATACTATGGTTGAGTGGGACCCCCCTGTACACCTTGTCTCGGGTCGGCTTTGGTCCACATCGGGTTTGGAACACCTTCCCTTGTGCAGCAGGGCTTCGCGGGCACCCTGGACTACTCCCTGTGCCACGACCACATGCATCCTGAGGTCACCTGCGGGCTGATGGAGCGGGTGGGGTGGCCGGCAGGAATAAGGAGGCTGTGCTGGGAAATGTGGACTGGACAGAGGAAGTGGGTGGCGTGGAATGGCCACATCAGCCCCGACGTACTGGTGACTAGCGACGCGCAGCCACAAGGAGACCCATTCGGCCCGCTGGCGCTGAACATATGGATGGGTGCAAGAACGAGGTGGGTGGCGAAACGCTGCAAGGAGGACGACCCGGCGAGCCTGGGCCCGGGGCCGCGTGAGGAGGGCGAGGCCAGAGCTCGAGGGCGAAAGGAGGCCGGGGAGCCCGGAGAGGACGAGGCGGAAGCCGAGGAGGAAGACGAGGAGACGCCAGAAGCAGATGAGGAGAAGGAGGAGGCGTCAGCTGGTGCAAACGAGGAAGCCAAGGAGGACGAGGCGGCGGCCGAGGAGAAGGAAGTGACGCCGGAAGCAGGCGAGGAGGACGACGAGGGCGACGAGAGGGCTGAGGAGAAAAAGGCGCCAGGCACGCCCGAGGAGGGCGAGGGGGCCCACGCTGCTGGGGCGAGGCGGCGGGCGAGGAGGAGGGGGAGGAGGCAAGGGAGGCCGCCGTCCACCATTTACGTGGATGACCGCACGTGGAACGCCACGACGGCCCAGGAATGCGTCCACAAGGTGGGAATGTGGCATGAGTGGAGCAGGCGGGTCGGCCTCAAGGAGAACCCCGGAAAGACGCAGTTGGTTGCGCGGGAAAAAAAGGAGGAGCAGGAGCTACGGAGAGAGGCAGAGAGGCACAGGCTTGGGACGACAATCAAGCCGGTGATGGAGGCGCTCGGGGTGGTGACGGTGGGGGCAAGGCCGCGTCCGCTCCAGGAGAAGGAGGCGAAGCGCGTCGACTCGGCGATGTATGGGCTGCGCAGACTGCAAGGCCTGCCAGAGGGCAGAAGATTCAGGCAGATGTATTGCCGGACTTTTGGTCTGACAAAGTGCACCTACGGGTGGATGGCGAGGACGATGCCCTTGTGGGGAGCCAGGAAAGTCTCGGCAACTGTTAGCCGAACGGCAGGAGGCTGCAGGATGGGAGCGGTGCCGATCCTTGCCACCCTGGAGGGGGGCACGCCGGAGACGGACGTGATCATCGGGGTCCGCCAGATGTCCATGCTGAGGAGGCGGTTGCTGAGCGGCACAACGCCCATCAGTATCGCCAGTGGACCAGGCAGCGCGGGACCCTGTGTGGAGCGGCCTGGGGGTGGATGCGTCGTTTAGGGTGGAAGAAGGAAGCGCCTTGGCGGTGGTCCCATCCGGGGTTCGGAGGTTACGTCGACCTCGGGCGGCGCGCCACCATCGAGGAGGAGCTCGGAGGTGAAGACGTGCGTGCCGCGCTCATGCACGAGGTTCGAGAGGGCTGGAGGTGGTGGAACTGGGAACAGTTCAGGACGATGCAGCGCAGGGACGCCGTGAGGATGGCAGCTACGAGGTACGATGAGGCTCGGGTGAAGCTAGCCAGGGAGGCGGCGACGGCGTCCACGCGGCACCTGCACTTGATGTGCGGAGCGTTTCTCTCGCTCATGGCGGCGGCGCAAGCAGGAGCACTGGGCCGCTGCAGGTGCATTTGGCCGAGGTGCGAGGAGGCTGGAGGAGGCGCCCGCGCGGCCCCCAGAGGTCCAGCAGAGGTGGGGCTGGCCCAAGGGTCAGGACCGCCAGGAGGACGCCAGGATCCTGCGCTACATGGAGGAGATGGTGCAGAAGGTCTTGGACGACAGGTACCCGCAGAACGAGGCTAGGCGTGCGGCGTAGGAGAGGCTGAGGGAGACAGGAAAGGAGGAGGCACAGGAGGAGAGAGGGGAGGAGGTGCAGAGAGGAGCAGAGGAGGCTGTATCGGAAGACGAGGAGACGGGCTGCAGGAGGAGGGAGCGCCCAGACGAGCCGCCGAGGAGCCCTGAGGGCCGAGGGAAGAGGAGGAGGAGGAGGAGGACGAGGAGGAGGAGGAGGAGGAGGAGGAAGCAGGAGGCGGCCGCGGGCCGCCCAAAGCGGGCCCTCCCCGAGGGCGAGGCGGAGGCGCTGCGGGGGAGGTGGAAACAAGGCCGGCGGAACGGCGCGAGGCAGGACGAGGGAGGAGGGCGCCGGAAAAGAGGCCGGCCCGAGGACGCTGAGGACGGAGGACAGAAGAAAGCTGGCCGGCGGGCCAGAGGAGGCAAAAAACGAGGCAGGTCGGAAGGCCACTGCCAATGCCAAGGGGACAGAGGTCCCAGGAGGAGGCTGAGGAGGTAGAAGAGGAGGAGGATGAGGGCGACTTGCACGGAGGGGGCGTGGGAGAGCGAAGAGGGCGAGGATCAGGAGGATGCAGGTGGAGGAGGAGGGCGACTAGCAAGGCGGAGGTTTGAGGAGGGTTAGGAGGTCGAAGGCGAGGAGGAGGTGGCGGAGGTGGAAAGGGGGGTCCCGGCCCGAGGTGGCGCGCTTTTCGAAGAAGAGCCAGCCAGTGTTTCACTGCAGGAGGGGTGGCGGGCCTTTGGCCACTTCTATGTCGTGTGCTCCGACTTCTGGGGCCTCGGCATACACAATTCCTATATATATATATATATATATATATATATATATATCTGTATATATATATATATATATATATATATATATATATATATATATATATTTATTTGGAACACATTCCCTGGAATAATCGTGGAATCCTTATCCATCGTGTCGAAATCACTTTCGCAGACGCAAATGTGGCAGGTTCGTGGTGTGACGACTCCAGCGTTGGTTTCTGACACCGCATGGATCGTTCAACGTTGAACTATCGGCGGCTTCTCGGTCGCCAGATACTTCCATCTCGCCCGATTCTGGGCCGTGCGTGGCGTTCAACCTTGAACGCTCGCGGCGGGGTTGCCGCCGCGTCGACATGACACAAACCAGCCCGTACCAGATTGGTCTGCCCCAAAACAGAAACCCTCTGCCAGCGCCATCAACGAGCACCGACACGCAGGAGTAGAGAGCACCTCCGCGCTCGCGCGCCTCGATTCGCCGCCCGCGCGAAGACGCGAGGACGCCGTCGGCGGCAAGATGTCGCGCCCGCCTCGCGCCCAGTCCCCAAGCAGCGACACCGTGGGTCCTCATCCTCACACTTCTCCTCCTCCCCTCTCTCGCGATACTCCTCCCCCGCACCCCTCCTACTCCTCTCTTCCTCCTCACCTCAACGGACCACAATCTCTCGTCCGGCGCTGCTCGTGGAATGACGAGCTTGGGCTTCCCCGGTTTTTCGGTGTCGTGGCTGAACAATCCGTGGCCGAACGTGTGAAACTCATTGTCTGGAAGAGGATGTTCGGGCGTTCCCAGAGCGTCGGAATCAGCCTCTGCTTCTTAAGGTTCCCAGGGGTAGTGGTCAACTGTGTGAGACTCACTGTTTCGGAAAGGACTTTCCAAACGCTCCCAGGGCGTCGGAATCAGCCTGTTGAGGCCTCCAGGGGTACTGGCCAGTGGTGCTAGACTCACTACTTCGGAGAAGTGTTCCAAGCGTTCCCAAGGCGTCGGGATAAACCTCTGCGTCGTGGGGCCCTCAGGGACATTGGCCACCGATGTGAGACTCGCTGTTTAGCGTAAGACTTGCGAGCTTTCTCAGACCTTCGGAATTAGCTTCCTCTACTTGGGCACCCCGAAGGGCATTGGCCAACGATGTGAGACTCACTGTTCCGGAAAACTTTCAGGGCGTTCTGAGGGCGTCGGGAACGACCTCTGCTTCTTGGGCCGACTCTGATCTAAGCGGGGGGGCAATCTGGATAGATCCAAAAGAGCTGGCTCCTTGGATTTGAATATGGCTCCCTGGTCGGTCTGTTTCGTCAAGTCAACCAGCCTTCTGGGCGAAGGTGGTATAACGAGTTGCTTTCTTCCCTCTGCCAAACACCCTCTTTCCATTGCTCAGGGGAGGGGTTATCCTTGCTCCCTATCAATAAGCACCCCGTCCCCCAGGCGACCAGCAGCCAACCAGGACCAATGCCAACATCCCCCCCAGCCTTGTCGAACAGACAAAACTAAACACAATTCGGGGTGACATCTTGGGTCATGCGCGTGGGCCCCGCGAGCACTTTGCATTTTTCCTGATCGGGGCGGCGGGGTTTCCTTCATACTGCCTGCTTTGCGCAAGGCCACCGTCCTCGCCCGAAAACAATGCAAATGGATTTCGCGGCGAAATTTGGATTATGCGCGGAAGCCCCGCGATCACTATCCACTGGTGTTTGAAAAGAGACCGCGGGGGTGCTGGCACATCGCCTGCTGTTACAGGCCCACCAGACACCATGATGGTTTCTCCGCCGCGATTGTGTACAGATTTTCGGCAAAGGCGGTGAGGGCCGACATGTTCTGATGAATGCTGCCACGTGCGCGGGCGCACCTGGCACACTCTGCGCGTGCTCTGGACGTGGCGCACCTGGCGCGGCTGGACCATGCGGCACACATGGCGGGCGTCCTGGAAACAGCTGGGCATGCCTTCGTACTCTGAGCATGCCTTCGTATTCTGCCACGTTGTTGCTGCACGCGGGCAAGAGTCAACCGACGCGCCCCTGCACCGCCCTGTCTTGGAGGCAGACGGCGCCGTAGCTGCTTCTGTCGAGCCCGTCGCCAGCTTGACTTTGACCCCTGGGCGCCTCGTCAGATCTGTAGGTAACCGCGTGCTCGTGCGAGGGTGGCAGTCGTGCTCGGCGCTCTTGTCTGCTCTCAGCAGGCTCCGAGCCGCTGATCCACGGGTGCTCCACCAGGCGCAGGAGATGCTTTGCGAGGTCGCGCTCGTCGTCGAAGGAGGCCCCGCAAGTGGTCCAAGGAGGCCCCCAAAGCCTTTCAGAGGCCCCCGACACGCTCCCAGGAACCCCCCAGGAGGTCCTCAGAGAGTTGTTTTCCTCGCGCGCGCCCTCCCAAGTCCGTGGGAGGTAGTCGCTGAGGTATTCTGGGAAGGCCAACGCGTCCGTCGACCGTGAAACCGAACTCGAACGCACCCTCGCGCTGATCAGGCGCGAGGGCAGGGAAAGGAGGAGGACGTAGAGGAACGTCTTCGTGGATATGGATCGTCGCCTTCGGCGGCATGGAGGATGGATTGGGGGCTGGGATACTGGCCGCCACGGGCAGAATATACATCCTGAGAGGCTTCTCGCTGACTGGCTTGAGCCAAACCAGCACTGGAAAACATACACCATGCTTCGCTGACTATCCGTCACTACCTGACCTTAGGGAGGACCCCTACACTTTAACTCGGGATAGGATTGCTCAGCGCAAATCTACGAGCTGAATATTCGAAACAAGAACGCGGCAGTCCAAGCTGAAATCTTCACGGCATCACGCAACACATGTATATATATGTATATATATATATATATATATATACATATATACATATGTATATGTACATGTATATATTTACATATATATATATGTATATATATATATATATATATATATTGGGCTCACGTTCAGAGCACGGCGACCGACCTCGATGAGGCAAGCTGCCATCGACAGACAGACAGAGCACGGAGCATGAAATTCTGACGCGAACTCCCAAACAGAACCCACAACTTCACACTAACTGCGATGACGAGAGCACAAACAGAGGGCAATCGGCTCGTCACCTGTCATCTCCAGGATAGCAGTAGCCCACAAACGGAGAATCGGCTCACGAGCAAGTCCGCCCTTCGTCAAGGCGTCACTAATCATAGCGCGAGTATCCACCAACCAAAGCTTACAAAAAGTCCCCGCTTCCAATCTATCTCGCAGGGCACGCAATCAATACAGCAGGTGGGGCTCGGCTGGGGCCTGGAGCTCCGTGGCGCCAAGAGCAGAAAATAAACCCTTGTTATCAGTGCGTACATGGAGATCCACCGGCAATCGACCAGTGTCCGTACATCGTTGAATCTGCTCCGCAGTAAGAGGCCCATGAACAATCTCACATGTCATCACCTGCGTCAGTAAAGCGTTGCTGATACCATCGTCCACACTTGCCAACTCGGATGAAAACGTCGATCGGCAAACTCTGGGCTGCTTTCGCGAATAAAACTCCACCGTCGCACGCAGCCCTCCAGATGGCATGACATCAACTCCGGCTATCACAATCACTGCTGCTCGGGCCGCCAACCAATCCGGTTCGGTTGCTCTGAACGCACTATCAGGAATCCCCACAATACTCCAGGGAAGCGGTGCCACATAGTAAACCAGGGAACTTTTCTAGCGCTTGATCCATCGTACTACAGAATTCATGTGACGTACATGTTTCCAACGAGGTTCATGAACATGCCGTTTTAAGTACCCGATATGAACTGCAACGCCAGCTCTGGTAACTAACATCCAAGCAGCTCCACCAAAAAGTGACCAAAACGACGTCCTGTCTTGTTGATCCAGAGGTTCACCGTCTTCTTTCGTCTTCTCTACCTGCATGGGTCTCAACTGCTCCGCGAAGTGATTTTGATAACACCACGCGGACCCATCATCATGTTGATCGCGAATAATTCCACAATGCTCGAACTTTCGCTTCTGACGAGCGGGCTTCCCGAACTCTGCCTCCAGCGGTTATTACGCTATCCAATACTACATTATGTAACGATGTAATGCAATATCATACCTTGTAATACAGTGGAAACTGCACTACGCTATGAACTCCTACGCTATACAATGAAAACCTCTGCGATGCTATGCCGTACTGTGTGAATCAATGCTGTGTCACGCAACACAATGCTGTGCAAGCTCTGTTAAGCTGTGCAATGCCATGCTTTGCTGGGCTTTGCCGGCGATGACAGCCATGCCGTGACGTGCAACGCTGTGCTATGCTGTGCTATGCTCTGCGACGCTTTGTGATACAGCACTCTGCATCGCATCTCATGGCCTCGCGCTCGTATGCCTCCAGCATGAAGAGAGTCCACACTTGGACCGCACCGCGCTTTTTTAGCACCGACACCATCGAGCACGTCGTCCGAGGCGACTCTGGCGGGATTCACGAGGGCCCTCGCCACTCACGCACGCGGCATGATAACCACAAGTACATGTTTTAGTTGTGGAACAAGAAAGGCAACTGGAAAAGCATCAAGTCATGGGCCCGATGAGGCGGCGGACAAAACAATGGGTGCTACAACACACTCGGCGAGGGAAGGAGGAGGAGAGTAAGGATGATGAGGAGGAGGCGGGTCAAAACCCAGCTAGCTAGAAGGACGCCACGCCTTGCGCGTTCTTGTCCTTATCTCCCTTTTTGAATATTCCCGACTGCTGGGCCTTGGACGCCTGCGGGGCGGGTAGAAGATATACCTTCGCAAGGAACCTGGTATACATCTTGGAGAACTCATCGCGTGTCAAACGGCCGTCGCCGTCCCCGTCGAACGACCCGACCTGCGCCGCGAAGTCCGCCTTCGCGGCGCCGTTGCCAAACGAGTCCTTCGAGCTCAGGCCGTTATCGCTCTGGATCTCGACCTCCGTGTCCGCGTGCCCGAGCTCCGCGAGCACATCCCTCGTGAGCCGCGCGGCATCTGGCACGCTGATCAGAGCGTCGGTGCTGGCATAGGCGTCGGTCCACGCCTCCTTCAAAACATTGTCAATGTCCTCGCTGCTCGTTACGAGGAGATCCAGGTTCTCGGGCCGGTCAAACAGGGCGGTCCGTAGTGCGCGCGCGAATTCCTCCTTGTCGAACTTTCCATCGCGATTGGTGTCGAAGCATCGCAGGGCTATCGTGAACTCAAAGTTGTGCTTCTGGAGTTGTTCTACCAGGTGGTTCGCCTCCTCGGTGGAGATCTCGTTGCTCGAGTCGACGTCGGCATCTGCAAACAGACTCCCAATCTCCTTCTCCACGAAGTCGTCCAGCTGCTCACAGAGACGGTGCAGCCTCGCCTTGAGCTTCTCGAACATGGCTCGGCGGCGAGCCCGAGGTGGAAATGAGAAGGGGCGGGCCTTCTCAAAAAGCTCGAAAATCCCCAACTTTCTGCGAAGTCTCCTAAGCCTTCGCCGATGACACGGAAAACCTCTCAGAAGGCGCGAGGGCTTCTGAGAAGTCCCGCCGCCTTCAGAAGAGGCCCCCTCCTTCTCGCTTCCCCCCCCTCGCTCGCCGCCGAATGGCCCTCTCGCGAGCCGCCCTGGCCTCATCGGACTCGAGCGGTCGCCGCGCCGATGAGCAGCAAACCAGCTGGCTGACGCTGCTCCACACGCTGTCGCCCATCGTGCACTAGACACAGCGGCGAGGCCGAATCCCAGGACGTAGAAAATTATGGGCCAATTCTCCACCAACGCTACCAAAGGTAGGACGGGGGAGACGGGAGGATGGCGAGGTCCTCCTCTTCCTCTCCTCCTCCTTCTCCTCCTTATCCGTCTCCTCCTCCTCCGTCTCCTCCTCCTCCTCCTCCTCCTCCGTCTTCTCCGTCTCCTCCTCCTCATCATCCTGCTCCTCTATTTCCTCCTCCTCCTCCGTCTCCTCCTCCTCCTCCTCTTCTTCTTCTTCGTCTTCTTCCTCCTCCTCCTCCTGCTCCTACTCCTGCTCCTGCTCCTCCTCCTCCTCGTCTTCTTCTTCTTCTTCTTCCTCCTCCTCCTCCTCCTCCTGCTCCTGCTCCTGCTCCTGCTCCTGCTCCTCCTCCTCCTCCTCCTCCTCCTCCTCCTCCTCCTCCTCTCTCTCCTACCCATGGTAGTGGTGGTGGAAGATCGGCCCATCAAAGAAAGGCAAGCAGCTGCACAAACGGAAACTTTCGGAGCTCCGCGTGGACTTGGATCGGCGCTGGGAGCCCTCTCCCTGGCGCGCGGAGCGCGCCAGGGGCGGCGCCGGAGGCGCCGCCAGGGGGCCCAGCGCCCATCCAAGAAGTCCGCGCCGACCTCCGAACATTCATGATGTTTATGCAGCGGCGAGGCCGAAACCAAGGGCGGGGCCGGCGCAGCTTGAGCCATGGTGTAAGACGAAGCCAGGACGTGGATAACATCGGGCGAAGATAAATCGAGAATCTCTGAGATCTGGCCGCTCTGGAGGATGTCTCGGGCGCCGCGGCCTTCCAAGAGCGTTCTGGAACACTCGGGGAGCGTTCCGGAACGCCCTGGAACGGATTTATCCCCGTCGCAGCCCCGTCCGACGGTGGGCGCTGGATGATCACGCCTGTCCGCAAGTCACGCAAACAGGCGCTGGAAGAAAGGCTAGTTGTCGGCGCTTCTCTCGCAAGTGCGAAGGCTCGGGGAGCACGAGGGCTCGAGGCCCCCTCGCGGGGGCACCAGAGCTGCCCGGAATCGGAGCGCTGCTCCCCGAAACGCCGCCCTCGACATCCCCAACAGTTTGGCGGAGGCTGGGCCAAGTCTCTACAGTCAACCCATCTAATAATGAGGTACGAGAGGGTTTTTTTGGGGAGAGGGGTAGGGAGGCCTCAGGGAAGGACGCGAACCATCTGAGCATTACACCACCCGTCTCACTCGGTGCAGTCTGCGACGACTAAGGACGTACGAGAAGGATGCAAGGGCCTTGAAGGGCCATGTCGACACTCTGCGAGCGGGGCGCGGCCAGCCAAAGCGGTCAAGGAGCGGCCGCAGGGGTAGGGTGCAAGGGCAACCTTGGAAAATCGCTCATCCTTACTATGCGGGTTGACTCTACCAACGCCCACTTATGTTTTGGTAATGCTCGTAGTTCGACTTGTTCCTCCGGGAGGCGTGGCGCGCCCACACCACTGACCAACGACCAGGACTGAAAAGAAGCATCGTAGCCTCTGCCCTGATCCTCCACCTCGATCAACACATGGCTCCAACCGATCCCTCCCCACGTTTAGCACAGCGACCTTCCTCCTCCTCCTCCTCCTCATCTTACTCCTTTCCGTCCTCCTCCTTCACCTTCCTTTCCCGCTTTCCCTCCTGCCCCTCCTCGCCCTCCTCTTCCTCTTCCTGTTCCTCCTTTCTTTCCTACTCTTCCTCCTTCCCCTCCTTCTCCTCCTCTTCCTCCCCCTTCCTCCTACTCTTCTCCAGCCTCCTCCCCTCCTGTTCCTGCTCCTGCTCCTCCTCCTCCTCCCGCTCCTCCTTCTCTGCGGGCAGCGAGATCGGCCTTGTCCCTGCCCACCTGCGCCGCATATTGCCGCTATTTCAGCGGGTCCGCAACATGTTTGGCAGATCTCCGCAGCAGACATGCGATGACAGTGGGCGCCAAACGAGCAGCTGGCGTGTCGGTTATTAGAGGTGCGCGTGAACAAGAGGTGTGTCGACGTGCGCGTCATGATGCCCAAAAATTGTGCCAGTGGTGGTCATGACGATGGCGGCGATAGCTACTAACGAGTACTGGTGATGGTGGTGATGCCGCATGATGCTGATCAGACGACGAAAAAAATCATTCGACATTGATCTGAACGCATGCACCAACACGGATCGATAGTCTTCATCTCTTTGCACTTGTGATATAAACGAAATTACCAGTTACCAGCCCGCGCAAACTCCAAGTATATCATAAGACGACAGCAAAATTGACTGAAGTGGACTGGGGTAGACTGAACTGGACTGGGATAGACTCTTCTCCACTCTACCCTGCTCTACTTTACTCCATTTTGCCCGGCTCTGCTCTACCATCAACCCTACTCTACACTACCCAATCACTGTTCTTTATTAATATACCCCCCCTAGGCGACCGGCGTCCAACCAAGAACCATGAGGGCACCATGCCGACCCGCCCCCCACCATCCCTGTCAAAAACAATACAAACCGCACTCTGCCTCGACATTTGGAGCATGAGCGACCAACCCGATGCGCCCCCCCCCCCACCATCCTTGTCAAAAAACAATGCAAGACCCACTTTGGGGCAAAGTCTTGAGTCATGTTCCTGAGGCCCGCGAACAATGTGTATTGTTTTTGACAAGGACGGCGGGGGTGTCAGCATATTCTCTACTGTACGCAGGGCTACCATCCCTGACAACAAAAGAACACGACATGCACGTCGCGGCTAATTCTGGATCGTGCGCGACCATCCCAAGATCAATCAAATTGTTTTTGACAGGGACCGCGGGGGTGGTGGTGCGTGGCCTGCCGTGCGCAGGCCCACCAGACACAACGATGGGCATTGGTTTTCGACAAGGACGGCGGGGGCCGACATGTTTCCCGATGTGTGCTGTCACGTGCGCAGGCGCACCTGACGCACTCTGCACGTGCCCCGAACATGGCGCACCTGGCGCGGTTGGAGTGTGCGGCACACCTGGCTCACTCGGAGCACGTGGCGCATCTGGCGCACCAGGCGTGCCTGGCACGCTCGGGCCCCAGGGGTGCCTGGCGCACGTGGCGCCCCTGGCACGCGTGGCGCACCTCGCCCAAGCGTCGCGCACCTGGGGTCGGCTTTGGTTCCCAGCAACTTTCCATCCAAAAACGACCGCTGAACATGCTGAGGCTCGGGTGTTACGTATGCGTTTGGAGGGCGGGTGGGAGTGAGCTAGACGGCTTGCGGGCGGATGGGTAGCTTGACTCTACCCGTCCCTACCCTACTCTACACTATCCTGCACTGCCCTACCGTACTCTACTCTACTGCTACTCTACTGTTATGCTACTCTACGGCTAAGCTACTCGACTTCTACTCTACTCTGCCCTACTCTGCTCCGCTCTGCTCTACTCTACTCTAGTAAACCGACTGTGCTCCAACATCTAGCCTATTCTACTCTGCTCTACCCTGCCCAACTTCACCCGTCCATGCCCTACCCTGCCCTGATCTACCCTAACCGACCCTACTCTACTCGATTCCCCTCTACTCTACTCTGCCCTACTCGACTCGACCTACCTTACTCCCACTGTACTCTACTCTGCTCTGCTACTCTAGTCTACCCGACTCCACTCTACCATCTACCCTACTCTGCTTTACTCTACTCTACTCTGCTCTATCATACCCTACTCTAATATACTCTATCCTGCCCTACCCGACTTGATTATAATATAGTCTTACTCTGCTCTACCCCTACACTACTCTACATAATCTCCCCTACTCTACTCCCAACTACTCTACTCTACCCCTACTCTACTCTGCTCTCCTCTACTCGGTTAGTCTCCATGCTGCTCTAGTCTACTCGACGCTATGTTGCCATCTACCCTGCTCTTCCCTATTATGCTCCACTCTACCCTACCCTACCCGGCCCTACTCTACTCTACTCAACTGTTCTCTACCTCGCTAGACTATACTTCTACTCCTACTCTACTCTACCCCACCCTACCCTGCCCTCTACTCTACTTTGCTCTGCACGACTCTACTTCTGAGTTTGATGATTGCTGGACGACTGTTTTGACCCCATTGGAATAGCAACGAAAAGCCATTATATTAGCAGAGGAAGACATGCGGATACAGAGCCATGCGGACAGCAGAGGTTTGATTAGCAGTGGAAGCCATGCGACTAGCAGACTAGAACATGCACACCAGAGGACGCTAGCAGAGGAAGCCATGCGGCTACAGAGGAAGCCTTGTGCAACAGAGGACGTGTGTAGGGACAAAGCAGACAACCAAGCGGATAGCAGAGGAAGCCATGAGTAACAGATGAAGCCATGCGCAACAGAGGACGCGTGTAGGGGTAAC
Source organism: Prorocentrum cordatum (assembly GCA_963575745.1). Lineage (NCBI taxonomy): Eukaryota > Dinophyceae > Prorocentrales > Prorocentraceae > Prorocentrum > Prorocentrum cordatum. Next base: position 416,511 of record CAUYUJ010018871.1, on the reverse strand, counting down.
ATTCATTTTGTGTGTGTGTGTGTTGGTGTGTGGGGGGAGGGGGGGTCTCAGTGGGCTAGTTGTGAATTCCATGGAACTGGGATTCCAGACAGTAAACCAATTTGGATGCTCAAATGTAACTCTGGTCGTTTGGGCCTTCACCAATGATTCAAATCTCCCTGCATGACTCGGGCTCGTGGGTGCAACACGTACGCTGGTCAACAATACTAGTTTGTGGCCGTGCTGCGCAATTGTGATCCGTCGAATGGGCTGAGATGCAGGCATGACGGAATCAACAGTTAGATGACATGTTACAAGTCTTCACTTGCACTACAGTATGTTTGTGCGACAGGGCATACTGCTAGTCCACTTCGATCTAGGGACGCAGCCATTCCCATGTAACAATATCCCAGCGTGCCCAATCAACTTCTGCGATTCTCCAAGGACCTCCGGGGGATAAGAAGCTTCAGTAATGCACCTGCTGGCAAGGTGGTTATTATTCGGCTTGCCGACTGCAAATGGAGTGCCAAATCATTCCCCCAACAATCACTTCACTAAAGGTCCTTAGTCCTTCTGTGAAGAGTTAGGATTGGGCTTGACGGTCTGGCCATGGTTGGCCCTGACATCCTACTTCATAAGGTGGTCGCGGCCATTGCTGTCTATGGGCTCCCGCGCGGGTCTTCCCGTAAGACTGCCGCGGGGTTCCAACAATTGTTGGTCACGAAGTCCCGCCCGCGGGTTCCTGGCAATCGGGTTTTCTCGGGTCTCGGGGGTCCGGCCATTGTTGCCAATTGGATCCAGCCGATAGAATCCCGCCCAAAGGATGGCCGCGGGGTTCCGGCCATTGTTGCCCACAAAATTCCGCCAAGAGGGCCCCTACCCACAAGGTCCGAGCCTTAGCTGCCTCGTGGGGCACCCTCCTCTGCTCAAGGCCCGCGAGCTCGTGTCCGTTGACCGGGGAGCACGGTTCTGGATTGCTGCACGCCGCAGGCCGGGGGCGGCCCTGCCCCCGCTGGACCCATGGGACGCCGCGTGATCCTTGGTGCTCTTTGGTGAAACCTCGTGCTCGTGAGAACTCCCAAGGGTTCGCTAACGGAAATAATGGACTTTTGAGAGCGTGACTATGTAGGATTGTGTTAGACGATTTCGTCTTGCATTTCCTGCTGAACAGGATTGCGCATGGGGCCGCACTCGTCATGGATGTCCGCGGCATTGAATATGACCATGTTTCCTCTGCAGCCCGCCTGGGACGTCTCCTAACGAGGAGAAGGGAGGAGATCACCCCGCAGAGCGTGGGGAGAGACTGGTCGAAGACTGGCCCACAAGCATGCAGGAACAATTAGGCCTGCAGGCTGTCTGTACACAGTTTCGGCTACAAGGATGCGGAGGAGGATAACAGCAAAAACCGAACCCTCGAAACCCAACGCCCAGACAGGGGGAGTCGACGAACTGTCTGAGCTTTTGCTTTTGTGCGCTTCAACTTCCCATATTTGAATCAACGATACTCGTAAAATTATTGAGCTACTTGCATGATACATAAACCATACATGTAGGCACATGCGCTATATCAATATAAACCTTTGCGAGTATACGCTCACATCCGTGGTACCATACCGAACGAACATGACAAATGCAATCGCTTATCTCGACATCATTTGCAACTCAACACGTAGGCCTCGTTCTCGTTCACCAGCTCGCTCTTATTGTGTTTATGCTTTTTGCCTTTCTTGTCCTTTTTGCCCTTCTTATCCTTCTTGTCTTTCTTATCTTTTTGCCCTCCGTCCGTCTTACTACCCATGACGGATGTGTCAATGCGAATTCCTTGTTCGAGCCACGACAGCAACATCCAGACACTGACCATGTGATTTACCTCAAGGCGAAGCTTCTATTCTCGCACTGGCCGGTATTGCTTCCATCTGCTTGCGATCAGCTACCACTTCTGTACTTCTGTATGCCATGATCACATCTACCAGCAGACGATACCAACAACCCAACACTTTCTGTTCTCGAACTCGCAATCACGCACTGTAATGAATTCCTGGCACCTCCCAACAATAAGCTATACTGTGTATTCGTGTCACCTACCGCTTCTTGTGCAACATCCAACGACTCTACATGTTGAGAGTACGTGGGAACGACATCGGAACGATCATGCAACTACTGCGAAGCATGATGTCGGAATTCCCCGCGTAACCATAGCGATCTAGTTGGGTCGCACGCTCGAGGAGAACAAATTGCCAAGGGCGGGAACACTAGAGGTTCGTCCCTTCCTGGCCCTTTCTCATCCTCTGCGCCCTCCTCCAGGAGAGGTATGGCAGGTGGAGTGGGACGGGCACAGTCTCTGATAAATGACACGGTATCCCGATGGCTGGCGCGGCCCCCTTGAGGAGCAGACGGTGCTGGTGGAATGGGAAGGGCATGAACCTACACAACCAACAAGTCAAAGCGATTGCTGGTGCGCTCTGGCGGGGCTTCCCTGGAAGGGCAAACACGGCGTTGGTGGGACTGCAAGGCTGGTGGAGTGAGAACGGTACTAACACTGATAAACAATCGGGCATCCCGATGGCTGGTCCCTTCTGTCGCGGTCGCAACAGAGGGTCAAACGGTACTGGCGGGGCTTGTGGAATGTGAAGGGCACGATCTCTGTTAAATAACAAGGCGTCCCGGCTGACTGGCGCGGCCTCCCTGCAGGAGCAAACGAGTGCTGGTGAGGCTGGTGGGGAACGAACCTTGACTGCCAACAAGATATTCCGACGGCCGACACAGTCATGCTCAAGATGTGGGGCATGGCCTTCTTGATTGCTCGTCTGCACGCCTCCCTTCTCCCAAGTACTCTGCCTCCTCCTCCATAGTTATCATGCCCCTCCTTGTCCTCCTCGTCATGGAACTCAAGCACCCCTCCTGCTCATGACTCCTTGTCCGCATGACTCCCTTGGATTAGTATTTCTCTCTCCTTCTCACTCTCTCTATCTCTCTTTTTCTTTATACTTTCACTTTCTCTCCCACCCCTCCCGCGAACATTTTCCTGCGTCCCGGGACATGCTGGGAGCATCTGCTGCTGTCTGCCTCTCGAGCCTGCTGATGGGCGTGCACTTTTCGCCCAGAGCGCGCTCGCAGCCGAGTGTGCGGCGGTCTGCGGAGGAGGCCAACTAGCATCGCAGTGACATGATATCCTGGTGCCTTCGAGCTGCAGCGGGTGCGGGCCCCGGGCAGGGCGCGGGCCCAGGGGACTGTGCTCGCGGACAGCGAGAGAGCCCCAATAACATCGCCCGCCAACCTAGGCACTCTAAGCAAGCAAGGGCAGGGATTGGGCTCGCGGATAATGCGCATATCTGCCCACTCTAAGCAGACAGGGAACATATATTGAACTAGAGGACAATTCGGGCCACCGAGAATGACCCGCACAACTGCTCTCTCCAAGTAGACAAGGTCAGGGATTGGGCTTGCGGAAAGTGCGGGTTCAGACAAAAAGACCCCCACATCTGCCCACTCTCAGCAGACGAGGGAAGGCGTCAGGCTCGCAAGGAGTGCGGACCACAAGAACATGGTCTGCCCATCTGCTCGCTCTGACCCGATACGGGCAGGGATTGGGCTCGCGGAGAGTGCAGGCAAAACAAATGGCCCGCACAGTTGCTCACCCCAAGCAGACAAGGCAGGGCAAGGACTGGGCTCGCGGAGGGCGCGGGCCAAAACGATGGCCCGCACATGTGCTCACTATAGGCAGACAAAAGGCAGCCAAACCATAGCCCGCACATCTGCCCGCGCTCAGCAAATATATAAAAAAGGTCGGGCCCGCCGGGGGTAGCGGGCCAGCAGAAATAAAAAGGCCAGCACGCCTGCTTGCTCTAAGCAGACAGGTGAGTGCGGGCTCCAAAAAATGGCCCGCACATCTGGCCACCCCAAACAAACCAGGACAAGGATTGGGCCCGCGGAAAGCGCGGGCCAATAACTGTTCCGCCGATCTGCTCACTGTGAATGGGGTTGAAATACAAGGGTACAGAACCCCTGATCCGTTGGTAGAGGGAAGGAGGGATAGATGGATGTCTTTCCCTCCTGCACGATCAAAGGTATGATCGATCAGTCCCAAGCGTACTTGGGAAGTCCCAATACCTGAGCCCAAACGGCCAGGCGCAGGAGAGGTGAGGATAAGGAGTATTATATGAGGGTATTACACGGGTTCTATTCACACCCCCCGTCCCGAATCCCGCCCGTGAGGGTAGGACTCGGGAGCAGAGGAAAAGAATCCGTCACCCTTTTACTTCGTCAATCCTCAATTCAGTCAGGCAGCTGAGCTTGAACATTGTATAGCCTCAGCTGCAAGGTGAAGTAAGAAGGAACACCCAGGGTCTCGATTTCTTCGCCAAGCACGCTTTGGTGCCCCCTCGGTGCGCCCCCCAAAACGCTTCGGCACTCGAGGGCGGAGAAGAATGAGACACGGGTGGGCGGAGAAAGAGGATCATAGCAAGTTAAAGCAACATCAGAATCTGCCTCGCTTTACGCGAGGCAGGTGTTGCCACCAGCTGTTAGATCATTCTCAACGCGATGGAAGCATACTCTAAAGACTATGCATTATGAGATCGTGTTGATGAACACGATCGTGTTACGAAACGCATCTGTATACCAAAGCAAATGTCTGGCCAGACGAAAGGCCGTGTTGATGAACACGAAAAGTTGCACGTATACAAATTCTCAATTTGGCGACTCCCGTTGGCGTTGCTCCTTAGGGGGCTGCCTTGGTTATCGCAAAATATGTGTGTATGTGTGGCCACTTGTGTTGTATAGTGAAGTGGCCTAGAAGTATATAATAGCCACCGCTCAAGGCGAACTTGTATTATAATGAAGTTCAAGCCATTCGAGCGGTGGGCCTGGCGACCGACTCTACTACGTGTTGCCGTTCTCGTAAAACCTGCGGTCCCACTTCCTGTGGCCATCGTGCGTCACGTAGCTCGTCGCGGACGTCTCCCAAGATGTCCCCGGGATCCAGTGGCGAAACCACTTGTTGTACTGGATGTCGCGGACGTATACGAACTCGTCGTTGTTGAGCGCGATGTAGACCCAGCAGTTGATGTAGTAGCTCCAGTACCTGAGGCCCCAATGGCTGTCCTCTACGTCGTCGCGCCACCAGGCGGCGTAGTCTGTCGTGCGCGCCCTCTTGGCGCGAGGTCTGTAGCTGTCATCGCTGTCCTGCCGCTGCGCTGCAGTGCCGCGCGGCCCCGCGGGCATGTGGTCCGCCGCGCCAGAGGTGCTGGGCCGTGCGGCATCGCCAGGGGCAGGGCGCGGCGGCGGCGGATGCCGCGGCATGCGTGGCTCCATGACATCATCAGAGTGCTGGGAGTGTGTATCAGGTTCGATCGGATCGGTTCTCATCCCTGAGTCAACCCCCCTCTGGTCAGTGGGGCCCAAGGCGGGTTCAACATAAGCGAGCGCGGCAAGCTTGCGCTGCGTGACTTTCTCACGGGTGCCATCCCCCCCTGGGGAGGGCAATCGTGACAAGTCCGCGTGCCTGCCGCGTGCTTCTGTCGAGTCTGCCTTCGTTCAACCGCCATTTCTTCCGACCAGCTTGGCCAGTCCATATGCTGGTCTCGAGAATTTCACATGCATCGCGCATGTCCTCAACTGTATAAGCCTTCAGGCCTCTATTAATACGAGCGCCTGTCATTTGGTGGTGGAACTTCAAATCATTGAGAAAGCGCTGAATGAGATTGGCAAACGGATGGTCTAGAGGTCTGTCGTCTTCACGCTCGCCCATCAATCTGCACTCATGTGCAGGAGGGGAGCCAGAGGCGACCCACTTGTGATACCTCTTCCTAGCGGAATTGACCATTCTCCTCAGCCCATCTTTCTCATTGCCTGGAAAAGAGCGCTTGCCCGTCATGATGACCTGCGCTCCGTCTCTCATGTACCTCGTGATGTCATCCTGGGAGAGCGTCGTCTTGATCCAGTGGGTCAGGTTCTGGAGGTATGCCAGATCGCTCTGGACGGCGGTACTTTTACCCGTAGCACCTACGGATACAGTGTACTGCCAGCAGATGTCACAAAGGGTACCGTCGTCCGTGACGATCCCTAGGGATAAGATGCGATCGCAATTCCGGCATCGCGCGATATCATGCTGAATAGCTTCTGGGGCTCCGTCAATCGTGAGATGCCCACGAGATCCCCAGCGAGTTTCCTGACCACGAGCAAGACTGCGGCCGATCTGGTCCATGGCATCGCGGTTGATCTCGGCGTTCGGTCGGGAAGCGATCGATCTGCTCATTCCCTCGATCTCGATCCTAGACAATCTTTCCCCTGGCAGTCCTCTGCGCTCGGTCGTGTCGTTGTCCGCGTCCTCAGTATCACCATGGCATACGTTTTCTGTACGGATGCGGCTAGCCTCTTCCTGCAAGGCGGACTCGTTGTCACCCTCCTCGCGGTTGATTCCCTTCTGTTCGGCTATGATCCGTACCATGGTTTCCTGATCGGGAGCTGCGGATGCAATGCTGCCTGGATCCTGGGGAATGTCCTGCTCCGCGCCTGGGTCACGTGGCGCGGCAGGTGTTTCCACCAGCTCCGTCCATACGGGGAAGCCTGGATTGCCGAATGTCTTGATGCAATGTGTAAACAGATCACGCAACGTCTGGAGTGCAGGATGGTTCTGATGAATAGCATCTTCTGTGAAATCACGGAGCTCCCCAATACTGTCCAGCAATATGATTTGATACACTTTAGAGATCCATTGGAAGACGCCTGTGGTCGACTCCTCGATGGTCTCTGGGTCCAGGTTGGGTACCAGCTTTTTGAAGAGGCCATCTGCACTGCAAATTGGTAAGTCGCGTGCCCATTTGTGGGTATGAGTAATCCAAGTAGTATGTCTCCGCGTTCCATGCTTTGGATTCGAATTGAATTTCAAATCGTAAGTGTGATTTTACTTTATCCACCACATACCTGTCCGCGCCAGTGTGCACCTCAATGATTTGTTTCACCTTTGTCATAAGTGATTCCACCAACAACTGTGATGTCCATCGGTATATGCGGTGGTCATATGATTGTTTGGTCCACTTTAAGTCCTCCTCTGGGTCGTAGTCGGGGTGGTTGAGGAAGTCTTCTGGCGGGTCAATAATATTGTCGAGGATGCTCGCGTCGACGTGCTCATCTGCTTGGATCTCTGCTGATAGATCTGCTCTCATATTGTCATTTGCTGCTTTCTCCTCAGCAGTGAGTGGTATCTTTGATATATCCACAATCACAGTAACCAGAGGTTCAGCAGATTGGCCTGCCTTTTGTTGGGGTCCATCGTCCGCGGGAACAGTATCCTCGGCAGGTGTGGCCACCAGCTCTTCGGGATCGGGTGTCCGAGGAGCGGGCCGTCTGGTCGGTGTACGCGGGATACGTGTCTTGTAAATGCTTGGCATTCCGGGATATGGCAGATCACCATCTGTTTTATGCTGAAGTATTTTGTCACGGCATGAGGATGGTCCTTCCAGGGCAGTATTCATATCTCTCGGGTCAATGGCGGCACGAACTGGTAAAGCAAAGACAACGCCCTTGAGAGGCATGCTTTTGTCATTGTACCATATGTTTACCCATCGTAAGCCGTAGTTGAGGATAGGTATTTGTACCGCAAAGAACTTGTCAAATACTCCGAAATGAATGAATGATTGTGCCGTATATGTGGCCCTTGTTCATGAGGACCTTGGTGTTGTGATTGCCCTTGGGGTAGTGATTGTCATAATGATATCAATTGGTAGATCCCCAATTCTTAGTGACAATGAAGTCCCCCATGCGAACATCATTAAATATAGGCCGACGATCCCAATCTTTCTGTGTAATATTTGATGTAATGGGTCGAAGAGCCTCTCGGCAGTATGACATAGAAATTAACCATTCTTTATCTTCTGTTTTGTGTTCGGTGTCGTCGATCATAGCACGGACCATTTGTTCGTCCAAGGCGTCGGCGCCAGATATGCGGCCAGCAGGGGTTGCCCCCAGCTGAGGGGCAGTCGGTCGCTGAGCCGAAGATGCTGATGCTGGTGGTGTCCTTGGCTGCTGATCCATGTCGTGATCCGTGTCAGCTGGTGTCATCCCAGGAGGGTTTTCGATGAACTCCTGTCCAGGAAGAAAGGCACAAATTTCGTACTTGCTCAATGGTTGCCTCGCGGCCAATGGCGGATAGTCCCAGGGCGGGCCCTCCGGTCGTATCTGCTGGCCGAGCGCGTGGCGTGGTTGGAGACGGCGAATTGCAATGGCCGCCGCTGCTGGAACCACGTCCTCTGTCATAATAGCGCCTTGAGCGCCCAACCAAAATCTGCAGCCAGCTTTTGTGGCGATCTCCATGTTGATCACCAACTCGACCTCGTTCTTGTAGTGATTGAACTTGTATGACTGTACCGAGGTGTGGGGATTCTTCTGGACATTGTCTATATATGTGCTGGAACTGAAGAATGCCTCCGTGCGTTGTGATGGTTTATGATATTTGTCTCTCTGAGAAGACGGATCGACGTAGCCTGGAATGATCCCTGTCTTGAGGATGTTGCGCCAAGCACGGAATGTCGTGCCATGGTGGAGGTATTTCACGTCTGTCCATTGTAGGCTCTCCCAGCCCATATTCCATGGTTTGGAAAGTGGATTGACGCAACTGTGGCCTCCAACACATCGAATGGCAATAACGCTGTTCCAATCGAAACAGCTTGGATCACCTCCCTCGGGGATTGGTTTGGCGTATATCTCGATCCGATTCTTCTGCGGGTCAATATGTTTCTGGAACGCACGAATGATGAAGATCGGGTAGTAATCGTTCCAATCAGGATACCCATCTTTCTCACCATCTTTCTTGAAGTGCGTCATGGCCGCATCCATGGATGGTCCGTTGTGGTTTTTATGATTACTGAATTTCCATTGGACCATCTCCTGGAAGGTTTCCCAATTACTTGAGATCTTCCACTCACGATCTGTTGTCTTCGGCCAAATGTTGATACGTCGATCGTGAAATTGATTGATGTAGACCTTCTTGTAGTGGATCTCGTGGCGTAACATCGTCGTGATGTCTTTGCTCATGTATTTTGGGTTCCCCGAGCCACTCATCAAGCAATTCAGGACCATAACGTATATCGTCGTAATGTGGTAACGATATCCACTTCCATTCTGGAAAGCAACCAGATTGTGCAATATCAGGAGCATGAGCAATCACACAATCGCCGTGTTGCAATGGATCGAACCATTCGTCGTCTTGCAGGCAAGCAAACCCATTGATCGCGGATGTACCCCGCAATACTGGAGAAACGTACGGACGGTCGTCCTTGATGCCTGCTTGCAGCTTGTACTCTCGAATAGTGCATGCGTTATCGAACATCCCGACCTGGCTGATGTCCTCGTACATAGAACGCTCGCAGCTGTCCTGCCATGACAATAAATTCATCTCCTGTGGAGAAGGGTCGTCGTCGGCAGGAGTTGCCTCCAGCTCCATAGCATCTAGGTCAGTGCCGTCGTCTGGGATCGGGACTGCCTCGGCTTTCGGGAGCTGATCTGCTGGCGGTTGGTCTGCTGGCGTACGGTGTGGGAGCGGGCCAGGAGTCGATGACTTTGGCACGGCTATCGGTTGCGGGCCAGGCTGCAGTGGCTCAGGCAATGGGCCTGGTGGTGCTGGCTGGTCCGCATCGGCCGCCGCGCGCCACACGGAAGTCGGAACATCAGGATCGTATCCCAATGCCACGCGATCCAGTGCATTCTGTCTGAAGAATGTTTTGCATGCTTCGATGGTCTGTTGGTTCTCGGCATCAGGGCCGATACGGTGAGATTTCAACCTGTTGCCTTCTGCAATGATTCGTGATTTGGTCGCGTTATCGTCTCCGTCCAAATCAGTAATCTGCTGTAGAAGCTGCTCGAAAACAACCCAAGTAACAGCATGTGCATCTTCAACTGTTTTGATGATCTTGGGGTGGAGGAGCTCTTGTTTCTCGACTGAATCCCAGGATGCCCATGCCCCAGGGTAGTCCTTGATCAGCAGTAAGAGGTACTGGAATAAGTCGTCGTATGCATGACCAAATGGATTGTTCTGAGGAATACCCTTGTTCGGCTCGCGAGGATCAAGTGCTGGTGGCTATTTCGGAATTCCAGGAATAAATGCGTTTGTGTCGCCTGCGGTAGCAGGCAGTGATGCCGGCAGCGTACCATCGGCACATGATGCCATCCACGTACAATGAGCCATCTCGCCTGCCGTCTGTGTCATCAGCGTCGTGAGGCTGAGATCTCTCTTCCATTCGTTTGTCATCCTCTCTCTGAAGTCGAGAGCCCCCATGATCTCCTTGGCCTGTGTGTAGGCCTGCTCGTCCGTGACGGGAGTCAGGATGGGAGGCCTGAGTGGATACGGTTGAGAAGGCAGTGACTGAATCAAAACGCAGAAGTTACGATAGCATACTGCGTCGCAGAACTGTGTCGTAAACATTGCCATGTTGTGGTTGTTCTGTTTTGCATGCCAAGCCTGTGGCGTAATTCTATCGTACGCTTCTATCCAATGATCTGATGGAAGAACTGTAATACCACGAGTTTGCATCGTCCTGGTCAAATCGTCCGTGTGGTAATCAAAGTTCGGGTGTACGCCCCACTGTGCTGCTTTGCCAGGCCCCATAACCGTGGGGCAACGGAAATACTGCATCACATCGACAAAACGTGATACATCCACTTGTACGTGTACTGGCATGAGCGTCGGGGCGCCGCCCTCACATTCCATTTTCTGGAGCTCGCGCACGGCAGTAGGTGCGCGATCCTGGTGACGACGCATGTCCACGGTGTTCTGTCCGTGGTTGGCACATGCGATGTCGTTCGCGCTCCATACCACCATGGCATTGAGGCCTCTGCAATCGTGTCTTTGTTTTACATATGCAGGAAAATCATTGGCCCAGTAATTCCAGATGACCTTGTTTAGTTCACGCCACTTTTTGATAGAGGCATTGTCGCTGTATAGCATGAGGCCTCTGGCCTCGCGGATCATCTTGATCATGTTGCGCTGCTCGAGGGTGGACTCGAACTGGTTGTTGAGAATAGCTGCGGTACGGCTCTCCTGTCTCTGCGTACGCTGTTCACGCAGTTCTGCCATACCGCAGCGGGTGTCTCCACCAGCCTCTGGCAATTGAATGCAATCTTCGCCGATCGGCGTGTCGTTCTGTTTGAACCATTCTTTGTAATTGCCAAAGGAGAATGCCCACATCAGGATGTCGTCGCGGATCATGGTCGACAAGTGCTCGAGAGTAGCGCCGCCCATGCATTCCGCGCGGTTGAGGCACGGCATAAATAGCGGTACAAGTGCACCGTTTGATACTTTGGCGAGGTGGTCTCGCTTCCGTGGACTGTTGAGCTTGTAATGCCGTGACTTGGGTACTTCTTGTGCTTTGCACCCTTGGACCCTTTCTTGGGCTGCATAATCCATGTTGAATCGGTGTACACATTGGTCCATTTGTATGCGTGCCCTGATGGACCGAAGGCATGATGCAAGAGAAGTCCCAGATCTTCTTGTACGAGTGAATACCACCCATTACCTGAAAGAAGAATAGAAACCAACCGACCGCCACAAAACGCGCTGTACTTTGCTTGTTCAAGCTCGAGTGGGTCAATATCAGGACCAGGAGTAAGACCAGGGTCAACCCCAGAAGGAGTCTCGCCAATGAAGACAGAGCCCTCGTCGTATGGTTGCCAACGGTAAGTACTTGTCATAGTCTCGTCGTTCTGTGGTATTGCCTGCCAGCCGTCTGGATGATCGGATGGTGTTGCCACCGTCTCGGAGCATGATCCGATGCCTCCGAAGCCTCCGCGTGCAGTCAACCATGTGCTGGGCTTGCGGCGGAATTTGCTCGTCTGGTTAATGTCGAAAAATGCTCGCATTTCGGTGACCAAATTATCTTCAACAACGTGGCCGATGTGTCCCGAAGTATATGATGTCCTGGCTAAGCCAGGTGGGCGTGTGGGTAACTTGATCGATGCACGATCAAGTTTAGGAGCATAGCATGGAGTTGTCAATCCATTGCTGTATACATCAGAAGGTGCACACAGAGCATTTCCATAGTAGTGTTTTGTACCCTGAACGCTGTCCTCGGCATATTGTCCCAGTACCGCACTGCCAATTTTGGACCAATCGTTGTGAATCATCATCCACTCCGTCTTCAATATCATCGTCGTAAATTCCATTGGCGGGCACTTGCGGTGCGCTCCTGGGATCACTGCGTTCAAATGATAATGTAAACCACGAAAACTTTCTTGTGCAGACGAGTTACGAGTGAAGAGACTGGAAATCATGCACATAGCCCTCATGAAAGACAGCCATGGTGTAGCCGTAAACGTGCTGTACTCGCAGTTGGCGTCGCCGCCGACTGATCCACCAGTTTCGCTGATCCAACTCTTGACGTCGGCGGACGCAGAGCGGGCAATTTCTCGAATAGTGGATTCGTCGGGTGCGCGGATATCAAAATCTGCACTGTGATCAGCGCGCCGTTGATGTATGTATGTGTATATATATATATATCCATCATCAGGATCGCGAGGACGACCAGTTTGAGCGTGGTACGTGAAGCCCACGCGGTCGTCGTCCTTGGCGTTCGGGTCGTACTCAGCGTCGCAGCCGATGGGCCAGCCGATGAGGTGGAGCGGCTGTGCCTGATCCATCTCGTGGATGGGGGTATCGGGATTAGAACCGATCTCACTTATTTTCGCCTCGCACACGGTGAACAGGATGCCTGTAAGCTCTGTAGCTCGAGTCGTAAAATTGCTGCGGCATGAACGCACAATGAGTGTCCTAGACCTCTCTGTATCCTGTGGAGGTGAGGGAGGATGGCGGGGCTGTCTACCGTGCGGGGAACGTGCTCTCGAACGAGGTGTGCGCGAACCAGTAGCTGCAGCGGGTGCACCAATGTGGTACACGCATGCACATATGCCCTCGTGATTGGCTTGTCCAACGCACTGCATTCCACATTCTGATCCTACCTCGCCCCATCTCTCTTTCTCTGTAAATAATATTTTGCATACTTCCGGACATCCATCCAGTTTTGGAGGTTCTGCAACATGAGGTAAACCGTCAGGCCTCCGAGGCCCCATCAATGTTTTCCATGGTTTCTTTGGGGGACATTCTACCGGAGTAACGGGAAATATGAGCGAGTGTTCCAAGAGGTCCCTCCAGAGGTCTGCTTTCTTTGGCTCGAAATGTTTGGTCATCATATCTGCAATCTGTTCTTTTGTACCTACGTATTTGAGCTCGATATGTTCGAGTTGGCATGTCTCGCATATCCAATCCAGGTTAACACGGTGAGTACGATGAAGATGACGAAGTGCTGGTGTACGTCCCTTTTGGCCAATTTTGATCACGGACTGGTTATCCTCGAGGACGATAAGACGCACTTTGGGGGAACTGATCTCCTGAGCTGGTTCTGGATCCACGTGCAATACGGTACCCTCCTGGGATATCGTACGCCTCTTTGGAGGCGTAGGTAACTCCGTCTTTAGCGGTAGTTGCCTACGGCTAGGAGAAGATCCCCTTGTGGGGGGTGCCTTGCGAGGTGATGGCTTGCGCCTCTTTTTGGCGGCCAATGTCGGACACGTCGCTGTGTCGGCGCGTCCCTGGCAGCCCAGGCAAGTATTCTTCTCTTTGCATGTTTTGGCAACTCCCACCACGGCTTCCCAGAATGAGAGTAGTGGTAGTCCTTCCAGTCGTAGTGCTGAGTCAAGAGCAACGATCTCGGATTCTGTAGATGAATGCGATACAACCGTTTGTTTCTTACACACAGCGTTGACCGGGAAGAACGTATTAGGTCCAACAAGCGCGGCGAAGACGCCGGTATTGGACTTGGATGATGTAATGCAATCGGCGAACGAGGCGTCAGTGAAGAGCATGATGGATAATTTGTCTGACGAATCACCTATCCATCCGTGTGAACAATGTGTACGCGTCGTTTTGATGTAGCATATCAATCGATGTAGACGTTTATCACACGTGGTATTCCATTTGGTAATTTCTCTGGCTAGCATACATACTGGATGTAGAAGATCAAAACGACAGCAACGTGCCAGGTAGAGAATCTTCATCAGTACACTCGCCGCGTCCTGGCCAAGGATGCCCTCGTGGGAGTAACCGGAGTCGGTGAAGGAGGTGTCCTCGATGCCAGGGGTTTCAGCGTCCGGTAGGTCATCGTATGTGACTGGTATGGATTCTGTTGTAGTAGATGGTTTATCGACCGATCTTACTGGGCTGGATGATCGTGACCGTGCGTTGAGCACGCTCGTAGGTCTGGCGACCGACCCGGAGGATGCAGGCGATTTGGATCGCGAAGACCTCGGCGAGTCGGATCGTTTCCGACGTGACCCAAGTCCCTGGGCGCGCTTGGAAGCGCATTCCAGGTACCGCTCAATGCACTGATCAGTAAAACCAAGCATATCATGTCGAGTTCCACGAACTTGTTTGGCTGTATTGTAATCATTTTCACTGTGTACGGGCAACATAAGTCGTATGGTAGACATTCTTTTGTCGAAGATGTTCTGCGGTACATCGTATGCCTGTTGTCCACAGCCAAGATATTGCGAGTATGGAGTAGGTGGATCCAAGACAATATCGCTTTTGCGGATATAATCCCAGCCAGCTTGTAGATTGTTGGCTGGTCCAGCTAATTTGAAGTCGTCCACGTATACTGAAAGTATCAGTCCCAGTTTGTTGTGTCTCCATACGCATTCCCATCCTGGAATAGGCTCGAAACCAACGCTTTCCAAGCATGTGCGACACTTGCGTTCCCAAAAGACCCCTGCAAGAGGGTGTCCGTATAGTGCCAATCGTAATCGGCACACTGGATTCTTGTATTTTGACCATGATGCCGGTTGGCGCCATTTGGGTATGGTAATCCATGTATCGACTGGATCGATTCGTCCATCGCCATATAGTAATGCCTGCGTGTAGGCTCCAGGTGCATCGCTTTGTTCTCCCGCATAGTGTGGCAGTAATGCAGTAGCATCACAAAGTTTGGAAGCCTCAATATGCGAAGCACTGGAAGCTGCGTCGGCGAATATGGCGGCCAAACCAGTTTCATCTTTGCCTGTATTGCCCTGAACCACCACTCTGCCCTTAAATTTACGTAGATCAGGTGGAAGTTCTTCGTGTTTGACTGAAGATAGTTCCAAGATGTTGAAAAAATGAACTGTCGTCCCAGTGCGAATAGCTTGTGACTCAATATCAGCTTTTTCTGCAACAGTCTCCAACATCCACGTTTGTTTCTTCTCCAGTCGCTCGTATTCTTTTCGTAGGGCTTCCTGTGCACGTGGTTCTGCGGCAACTTCTTTCTTACTTAGGTTTCTGGTAACTAGGGCCGGGCGTGCCCATGAGGAATCGGGAATTTTGTCTCTGTGTGCCGGTGTATAGGTCGTCTCACGTGGCGTAGTGGGTATTGCTACCGACTGGGTGAACTGGCGTATAAGCGGGTTCATGGTCCCAAAGTCGGTCCCCTCACTATCCACAAGTACCAAAGCACGTTCGTCTCCAGCGTGCTGTTGTGGGGTTTGGCGGTAGTACAGTACCGTAGTAATGTCACGTGGCCCACCAGGTAGTTTGGCACACAGTATCTCTTTGTTCGTCACGCCCTTGACGTTTTCGTCACGTATGACCGCGCCGTTGTCAGTGTCGTACGTAATCCTTCGTTCCACAATATTCCATGTGGGTCCGCCGGCGCAGTGGTACGGAAATTGTTGACCTGTTTGTCCTGTCTTGTCCACACTCGAAGTGCAGCTCGGTCACGAATTTCACGAGCTCGTTTAACGTCTTCGGCGTACTCGATTTCTTTCTTCTGTTGTCCACGAGATAAGATTTTCCAATGTTCGGGAAGAGTGTGATCAGGACGCGTAGTAGTCTGTACACGTGTCTCGCGGCCACGGACCACCATTTTGCCATCTGGCGTTATCTTTGGAAGCTCATAGAATCGAACCAGGCCGGTCCATGGCTCGCTCAACTCCCTGTGGTCGTTGGCGCTGACACCGTCCCAAACATCGCGAAAATCACTTTCTCCTTCAAAAGTAGAAGTCGTCTTGAAATCTCGTGTCACGTCGAGTTGATCAACAGGTACAGGTATGTTGATGACGTCGTCCGTCGGGATGAACAATTTCTTGCGTGGAGTACGTATATGTCTGATGACGCAATATCCGCGCTGTTCCCAGTAGTCGGGCTCTGGTGCTGGTGCAGCAACTTCAGAAGGCCGATGCGTGGATATCAGCGGCGTCGTCTTCCGCTGTCATCATAGACGGGTCATCCCATTCTTTAGGGTAGGAAGGTGGAGGATCGGGCATTGGTTTGTCGCCCAAGGGGCGAGAAGTAGATGCCTTGACCTCGTCGTGTGCCTCAGGGTTGTGGTGTCGCAGAGTACCTTCTTTCACTGGGTAGGTGAACTTGCCATCAGGGATGATGATGTCTTTGACTCTGTGCACGTGACACAGTTCCCCATCGGGGTTCTTGGCGTATGTAGCCGTGTCCAAGACAATATAGTCACCTGACCATCGTCCACCAGAGTGTAAATGGTAACCCATGAATAACCGTTCCCGAGCATTTTCTTTGAACTTTGCAGTCTCGTTATTAATCTCGGGGTTGAGGCATTTCCAGAAGATCCGAGCACCGAATGGAATGCAGTGCCCGGGAAAACTTTCACCATAACGTATTTCATGAGCTGTCTTATCGACATGCTCCTCGCTGAGGGCAGCAACGCCCGTGGATGTATGCGCAAAATTATGTCCACAGCAAAAGGCTTGCATGGCCTCTTTCCACCATTCATGTCCCAGACCAGACATATGTAACACAGCTCTCGTACCGAGAATGACAATCTTGACGATGCGCTCGATCAATCCATTCGTTTGCGGACGATGCGGCGTACTCGTGTCGTGTCTCCATCCCAGTTGGCGGCGAGCCTTCTGAAGCTCTCCAGAGTTGTCTGTATAGATATGCTTCACCTCATCGTTCGCGGCGATGAACTGTTGAAAGGATGCCTTTGTGGTAGCTGCGTCTTTGTATAGTGCTGGGTAAGCCATAAAGATGCCGGTGTATCTATCCAGGACAACAAGTGCGTACTTGTCGCCGTGCTTGTCTGCGGCATCGTCTTTGGCCAGGACGATATGGTCGGCAGTTAAAGCTTCCCCGAACTTCTTCGGGAAAAAAGCTTCGTAGGCTGTATCCTCGTCGGTGGGGTCTGCCAGTGGATGTGGTTTGTGCTGTCGTCGACACGGAGCATTCTGCGCCATCGTGCGAGAACAAATCTCACAGTCAGGGTGTTTTCGACTGTGGGTCATGTAATGCATCGGGTCAATCGGTTTCTTCTGTCTACTTGGAAGAACGCGATCAGTGTCGTGGTGCACTAGTGTGAGTGTCTCCGTTGGAATGTCGGTATCTGCTTGAGCTGTATATGCTAGCCCCCCGCATGTTGGAGGGGAACATTGCGTCTGAGACGTAGTCGAGTCGGTGGGTGTGTCCACGTTAGGCTCGTCCTTGTTTGTGTCGGGAGGTTCTTCGACCGTTGCGGTCCGTGCTCCTCCTCCCTCGCCGACGTGTAGTCTCTTGGGGCAGGTCCCTATGTGGGGCCGTAGATCATCTGCAGTTGTTGACTGCTCTGTAGTTTTGCAGCACCAGCAAATGTCGTTGCAGCGGGCGGATGAACGCTTGCGCTGACGACGTCGGGGTGCTGACGAAGTGCACAGACGTGGTGGTGGTATCAGTGTCAGGTCGTCGAGTCGTAATTCTGGAACTCTCTGTTGTTGACTGGAATCTTATACCATTGGCCCCCGGGATCCTGAAGCAAGTAGCCCAGCTCAGGATCCCAAAGCTGCCGAAAGCCATCAACCTCGATCAATTTCCCAACTGGTAGTAAAGATGGACAGTCTGGCAGGGCAAGGGCTGAACTATGTAAGCCAACCTCGGGTAGTCGTATGTCGTAGTGCTCGTTGACAGTACGATCACCATTGGCGGTTTCCAGAAAATGCTCTTCGCGAATAGATATGCGATCCGATTCGGTCTGCGTCAGTTCGTGTTTACCCTGAATATGATGCGCAGAACCACTGTCGATAACCCAAGATCGTGTCAATGCAGCGGTCGAGCGTGGTGGGTCGACTTGCATCGTCGTTGTCTTCGTCTGGGCTGTCTTTGATGACTGCTTAACAGCGTCATCGAATCGTCGGGTCGCAGTTGGTGTGGCCACCGACTCCTTGTTGTGTCGGTAGTCATATAGATCTTTCTACCACATCTGTGCCTCTTTTTGACATTCTCGTAGAGCGTCTGCACTTTGATCCCACCATCGTTGTGGTAACGGGTCTGGTACATTGACAATGTCACCCTCATTCGGCATCTCCTTCCACTTGTCCAACCTGGCCCTGCCAGATACGGTATGTAGGTAGTATTCCACATTACGTGTGTCGAAGCGTATCCGACGGCGTGTTTTGGTAGATGTCGTAGTGACCTTCGTGTTGGCCATGAGGGTCTTGTCACGAATGACGTAACTGCGGTCGGGACGGCGTGAACGTCGATCGTTGGCAGGAGAACGTGCTCTGGCGTGGGGAGAACCACGGGACGAACCACGGCTCGGGGAACGTCTGCCACGTCCTTTGTCACTACCATATGATCTATCACGGCCGCGTGGGCTGCCGCGTCCGCCGCCACGGTTGTCTCGTCCTCGGGAGGTACATCTCGAAGATCTGTCGTATCGACTTCTCGATTGACTGCGAGAGTCTGGGGACCTCCTGGATGTTGAACGAGATCGGTCGTATTGGCGTCGGTTGTCACGTCCATGGCGTGAGTCGTTTGCGTAGCGGACACCCCCGCGTTGTGAAGAACGTTGGCTTCCTGATCCGCGGGATGGTGATCGGCCACGACTATCCTGACTGGAGGTCCGTGGTCGACTCGGGCTTCGCTCGGGGGTCTTCGCACCAGGTGTGAGATGTGCGTATTTGCATTTGTCGCCCTTGGGGCACTCTTTCTGTGTGAAGTCTTTACACTGTGCAACGTGTGGAAAGTTGCACTTGTCGCCTCTGGTGCATGTGTTGCGCTTGGCGAACTCGAAGCATAATGGTTTCGATGCTGGCTTCTTGTGATTCGCAGGAGTTGACACGCTGCGGCGGGAGTTGCCACCAGCTGTCGATGCTCTGGAAGGTTTGTTGTTCTTCCAAACCCTGGAATCTGTATGCAAAGCCTTGCACCGTTCACCATTGCGACAATTGCCTTTCTTCCAGGCAGCCCACACATTGACTTGAGCACGTGTCTCATGTTCGTACCGTAACTTATTTTGATTCTTCTCCAATTGTTTGAGCTCCAGTACGTCCAGGACGCGCTGTCGAAGCCAATCATAGGTTCGATTCGGGTCGCTGATCTTCATGCGCTGGTACTCGTACATGTCTTGTTTCATCCAGGCATGTCTTCGAATCTGTGTACGAAACAGAGATTCCAAGATCTTTGGGTCGGGTGCTTCGCGGCACTCCAATAGTAAAGCGTCCCAGTCAGTAATAAAACGTTGCAGATCTTCATCTCTCATCCTCAGTTCTTTAAGGCGCTCGAAGTCGTGCAGGTCGTCATCAACCTCTGTCACTTTGTAGGACTGTAGGATGTGCCAGCGTATCTGGCGTCCTTTGAACATGCGTCCTGCTTTGTGCTCTCTGGTTTCGATGAGCCTGATTTGGTAGCGCAAGTCTGAGGATAATATGTCGCTCAGAGCGGTAGCGAGTTTGCAATCGATGCTCTCAAAATCTCCACTGTCTTGTAAGTCCTCGAAGGTACACTCAGGCTGTTCGGCCACGCATAGGAAGGCATATGCTTTGGATGAACGCCCCGAGGCGGCCCCAAAGTTCTTCCGTACCTTTTGCTGCCACTCGAGCAGCTGCGTGATCTTAGGCAAGACAGGGACTCGGACGGTGTCTGACTCCTTGATAGGATTTGTAGTATGGACCGAAACCGCAGACAGTGTTTGTGAGGGTATCGGTATACCGTCAGTAGTCGGTTCTGTGCGCGCAGGAGACACATGGCGTGTCTGTGCAGAAGCTGCCGCGGAGGCTGCTCCTGGTGACGTACGTCGTTGTTGTCCTGCAGAAGCTTGTGGTGCTTCGGCGGACGCTGCCGTCGGCCTGTGCAGGTCGGTTGCAGGTCGAAGGTGGAGACTGGTGTCGTTGGTGTGGTCGATCAGCTGATTCGTCCAGCTCGTCATGTCTTCGTGTATTTGGGCCACCTTTTGGCGTGTGTACTCATCAGTATCCCGAGAACGTTGTGAGTACCGATCAAGTCGTTGCTCGTAGGCTCGGAGACGGGCGCCTTGTGCCTCCAGCTCGCTTTCCAGACGTGCGAGGAGCCCCTCGACACGTACTTTCTCAGTATCTCTCTCACGAATAACCTGTGAGAGCTCCAACTGCGTGTGGTCCGCCGCCTTCTCAACCTCCTGCAACCTGTCAGTGAGGCGGGCGAAATCGTAAACCGTGGGAGGAGAATCCAGCTGGCCAGTCTGGGCTCGTCCGACACGCAACTCTGCCAGGGCGTCCTGTACACCAGGAAAACGCTGCTCGATTTCAGAGATCCGGTTAGCGAGTGGCTGCACGACAGCGTTGGTCGCATCAAGCTTTTGAGTGGTGACCCTCTCAGTACGCTGCAACATGTCGATCAGGTTCGACGAGTTGGTGTGTGCTTCGTTGCGAAGCGTCGCCGTAGTGTGGTCTATGTGGGATCGAAGATCATTGATCTGAGACTGAACGTCGCCAAGGTCGGTGGCCTCGGCTGGTGTTGGTCGGTTGCGGAGCTGGTCGTGGATCTCATCGTGTAAGATCCTGACTGCTGGAACGCCTGTGTCGCGTACGAGCGCAAACTGTTGCTCCATCTGCGCAAGGTAGTTGCGCAGGTTTTCGACCATCGCCGTTCGTTCACCTGAGTGTGACACCTCACGATTAGTGATGTGCGTAACCTGCCTTTCCAAGGTTACCTTTTCAAGGTTTGCCTTCCTGGGTCGTAAAAGGGTGTATATAAGGAGTGTATATTTATATAAGCATATATATATATATAAATATATATGTACGGCAAGCCTATGTATTGATGTAATCACAAGGGGATAGTAACATTCGGGCGGTGGGAAAACAAAATAACCATACTTCACGAACAGCAGCAAGCATGTGGCGCACGAAACAATATATTGAACCGCGGCAAATATCATGATTCAACCAAGGCGGTAACTCATTACAGGTAGGCAATACTCGTAACTACGAGTTCACACGTGCACTACTGTTACACGACGGAGGGCGGTTCCTCAGCAAAGCGGGGGTTTCGTTCATTATTGTCAGACCGTCGGGCGCTCGTCTTTCAAGGGGGCGCTGCGGGGGCTCGGGAGCTGTTCCGTCGTAATTTCGGCTCGAGACTTTTGATTTTGTGCAGTTGGCTGGCTTACGCGAAAAGAAGAAACGCTTCGATTCACAGCCAATGGACACCCAATTAACAGTTGGCGTATCTAGCCATCAAGCGGATCATGACGTCGAGGTGGAAGATGTTATAATTCACGACAAAGTAGCGAGACAAATTTTGAGCAAATTGGTTATCACGGACCTCGTCGAAGTCATCCCGGACGCAGAGGACGAGACACATATGCATTTGCATAAGGTCACTTGGGAAAACGTGGATCTTCTAAGGCAGTTTGGCGCACATGGGCCGATTCATAACATCGCAGGTTTCGACGAGAGCGAGAGGAGCACTACTTACACAACGTACACGCGTATGGACAGCGCCATTGCCGCAAGAAAAAAACAATTGGATTGACAATTTGGGGCTCACCTCATTGGTCGCGTGCGCCTGACGGGGCTACAAAGCATTTCAAGGATAGTAATAGCTTCAAAACGAACAGTTTCGAGTCAATGTCGTGGCTATCGAGCACTGGATCTACAATCATGTCATTTGGAAAACACTATTGCCCCGAGTTCTGGCACCCAGCCTTCGACAAAAAAAGAATGGAGATACAATGGTCAAACGTGCTCTGATGATAGCGGAAGGCTACTTCCGAGAGTACGTCCCCATGGCTTCGGGGACGCGCTATTACCATGCCTCGCAGTATGAAACCACAGTCATGGTGGCAATGCTGGTGCCAAGTAGGTTCCGGTCTTGCGTTGCTTGGATGGGCGACGCGATCGACGTGGGGCTAACTATGCTCAACGTCATTTCAAACCTCGAGGAGTCCGAGATCGCGATCGAACTGGGAGGGCAGACGTTCGCTATGTGAAAGGAAATAGTTTTGGCACATGTGGAAAAGGAGGCAGCCATGCCGACCAGCTGATCACTGATCAACGCCGATGGCCATTGGAATGCATTGGAATACCGATCTACGGATTGGCCAAACACGTACACATTGTTCTCAGTTCAGTTGAGCGTGAGTGATCACGAGCAATTTTTATTGAGAGTTTAGATTCCTAGGGTGCTGGACGTCAAGCTTCGCTGTATGGTATTTTACAGTTGACCTCATCAGCAGGTCAACTGAGTGCGAGCAATGCCACGTGAAACAATGACCCTGGAGGGCCCTGGAGTGAACGGAGAGGCCTCAGTTGGATCGAAGATGCGCCCCTAAGCCCAAGCTAGGCAGCCTTCCTACGGCATGTTTCGACCGACTCACCTAGTCGAAGATCACCTAGGTCACCTAGGTCACCCCCAGGGGCGCGAAGATAATCGCGCTTCGCGCGTTGCAGCCTTGCCTGGGTGGCCTCGCGAGGGCGCGAAGGTAACCGCGCGCTGCGCATCGCGGGGCGCGATGCGCGAAGCTAGGTGACCTAGACAACGTATTGGCAGGAGGAGAAGTATATGCATCATAGAGGTCATACATTTACATGGTCATATGTGTGTGCATCAAGCTATACACACATTCGCACGTATATGTATGGGTACGCATACCTATGCATATGCAGATGCGTAGACATAAACGTATACAAACATGCAAGTACAACTATGTGTACGCATATATGTTTGTTTGCATGTATGTAGGTCTGTGTGGTGTGCGTGTGTGAGTATGCATGTCCGCGTGCGTGTAATTATGTGTGCACGTCCCAGAAATTTCGAGAGGCCCTGAAGTGTCACGTGTCACGAGAGACCCCGAGAGGCCCCTAGGATCCAACAAGAAGCCAAACAAGTGTAGACCCCCAGCTCAATCTCCAAGACCCCAATCTCCAACCCCAGTCCAAGACCCCAGAACCGCTTCCAGGGTCACTGGCGGAGCGTCGTCCCTGCCTCCCTATCCTCGTCCTCCCCCTCCCCCTCCCTCTCCCTCCCCGCATTCACCTCCTTCTCCTCCTCCTCCCTTGCAGCCATTTTGGCTTTCTTAGACTTCAGAAGGCAATATTTATGCCGCTCCCTCTGGAGTGCCGTCTCCAGATCCTTGTCAAGCACTACGGGTGCATAGACGATGATGGCAGGGCAGCAATCACGAACATATACGAGCTTGCCAGATACTTCGAAGACGACCTCGGATTCGAGATCAGGGGCGCACAGCGCGTTAGATATCTTGTCCAAGCCAAGCGAGAATCGTTCCTTGCCAGAGGTTCGTCCAAGAAGTGGCCCAAATACAACCTCGACGTCGTCGCCAGGATTCTCGAGGCAATGGGCGCAGTGATAGACGAGGACGAGTGGATCCGCATTCGCGTAGGCGAATGCTCCTCCTCCTCCTCCTGCTCCGTCTCCTTCCCCTCTCCTTACTCACCACCTTACCGCCCTCTCCTTGTTCGCCGGCGCGCCCCGCGGCCCCCCCCCCTTCAGGGCTCGAGCGCGTCGTCGAGGAGAGCCTCGCTGCTCCTGGCGACGGCGGCGACGGCCCCAGCGGCGCGGCGGTGGCCGCGCGGGCCGCTCGAGACGCCGCCGCCAGGACCGGCGCGGGCAGAGGGAGGAGGAGGAGGAGGAGGGGGAGGAGGAGGAGGAGGAGGAGGAGGAGAAGGATGAGAAGGAGGAGGAGGAGGAGGAGGAGGAGGAGGAGGAGGAGGAGGGGGAGGAGAGGAGGGAAGCGCTGACATGGAGGGGCCACCACGGCCACCACTCCGCCCAGGACGACCAGCTCCTCCCTCCTCCTCAGGAGGAGGGAGGAGCTGACTTGGGAGGGGCCACCACTCCGCCCGCTAGGACGAAGCTCGCCAGTGCCTTTCGACGACGGGTCGCAGACGCTAGAGCGCTCGCCTCAGAGCGCGCCAAGAACGCAGAGCTGCTGGCGAAGATCGAATGGTTGGAGGAACGATCCATCGTGCCAGCCTTTAGTGCCAAGTACGTGTACCAGAAGATGTCAGTATTCAGGGGGATGCACCTAGCCCTCAGGCGGACGCTGGCCAACGTGAGTGCAGCAAGAATCGGGCTCGCATGTTCAGTCGACGTCCACCGCGCCACAGTGTGTACATGGGAGGTGCGCTGTTGCGCGGCCTTCCTGGCGTCGATCCGAACGATGCAGGAGGCCATCGCAGACGTCATCGAGATGCAAATCAGGCCAGGAGTATTTGAACCCAAGTTCACTAACTTCCGAAACATATTGATCAGGTGCGACGGCGCGAACACGGCCTTGTGGCAGCACAAGAGGAAACTACAGGGACTGTCGTGGAAGACATCTGTTAGATTGAACGGCCGAGCTGCTACGACCGCAACGTGGCACGCGGACGTACTCGGGCTTCAGTCGCAGGACCAGTCCGTCCTCGTGGAGACCATCAAGAAGCAGATGCAGAGCATTGGCATCGCTCCATGGGATATGCTGGGAGAGCCAAACGCAGTTCATGCCTGCGTGTGCTGCGCGGACGCTGGCGGCGACGTCAAGGCTGCCAGAGAGATCATCAAGAAGGACGTTGGGCACTTCAGCAGCTGGATATTCTTCTTGGACTGCGACTGCTTCATGCACCAGTCGTCGCTGGGCACCCTGGACCAGCTCAAGCTCGTGGACGCGACGATGGGGGGGCTCGTCAAGAGGCTGGTGCCGCCAGATGAGAGAAGCCCGAAGAAGTACGCCTCTACGCTGATGAGGGTTATGAACGTGTGGCGCGACCACGGCGCGGTGGTCTACTTCGCATGGCAGCAGATTGATCCCAAGACGGCCCACCTGGCGCACACCGTGCCGCCGAAGTGCATCCCCACCAGGTGGGGCACAAAGGGCGCTTGCGAGGAACTCCTCCTTTCCCTACCCAGAGATACGTTCATTCTCGCGATGCGCATGTCGCTCGATCGTTGCATGAGGGCCAGCACGCAGAAGCGGAAGAAGATGGCGGAGACAGATGCGCTGTCGGCCGGCCTGGAGTGGGTGATGGCCATCGAGGAGGCCCAACTTGCTGGAGGCCAGAACTACTCGCAGACTATGTCGAGATGGGCGGCGGGCGTGATGCTGGGCTTGGACACAGCTGTATGGTGGCTGCTTGTGGACATATCATTTAAAGTGTGCCGGCCATGGCGGGAGCTGCGCGCGCATTTACAAGCGCATGATCAGCTGGTTAAGCGGACAGGTGCAGGAGCATTAGCAAACTTGGTCTGGACCAGAGCCGACTCCATTTACAAGGACGCCCTGAGCATGCAAAAGATTGATGCGTGGAGCGACGTGTTGGACGCAGTGGGTGACGCGTACTTGGTGGACGCTGCTGCAACCTGCTGCGAGTTGGGCATGGCCTCCGCGGTGTGCTTCAAGACGCGCATCGTCGACATGATGCGCGCGTTTCCGCTCAAGTGTCTACTCCTTGCACGGGAGAAGCACTCCGCGCGCAGCCCTGGCAGGGCGGCGCTGGCAAAGGAGATCCTGAGCCCGCAGACCTCCGAGCTCAACGTGGTCAAGCTCAGGGGCATAGCCGCTGATGAGTTGCAGCGCTGCGCAGACACCGGAGAGCTGGACTACGCCATGTGGCTTCGGGTGAAAAATATTTGCAGTCTCTGGCAAGGCGACGCGGAGGCGAGCGAGCGCTTAAACAAAACCCTCGAGGAAGAGCTCGTCAAGGCACCGCACATCGGCCACTTCCTGCTTGGATCGAGGGCCATCAACAAGACGTTCCTTCATCGCCTTCAATTCGAGACGAGCGGGAGATCGAAAGGTGCACCGAGATGGGGCGTCATCCAAGATGGCTTCTTGAACCTTGTTGAACACGCTGCGCAGGGCAACGACGGCTCGCTGATCATCATTGGCGACCTGACTCGCTACGACCTCTCCGCCTTGCCTGATCTCGCATTGCGCGCCGGCGAGGCAAAGGCGGAGTTGGCCGCCGTCCAAGATGCTACTGCTACTCCGTCCGCGCCGCTGGCGGACGCACCAGGAGGCAGCTGCGCCGGCGGCCATGGACATAGACACGGCCGTGGCTGCCACGTTCGGCGGCGTCGACGCCCTCGACGCCAGGCCCGACGAGATCGGCGAGACCTCACCCGCGGCGGACGAGGACGGCCGCAGGGGCGAGGTGAGGGCTGGAGGATGGCGAGGAGGATGTCGAGGAGGAGGAGGAGGAGGGTGAGGACGTGAAAGGGAGGAGGAGGAGGAGGAGGAGGAGGAGGAAGAGTAGGAGTAGGAGTCAAGCTAGCCAGCTCGAGCGAGTCAAGCATGGCATGCCCAGTCCCACCCGCCCTCCCACAACATAAGAAGCAAAGCTGGCACAACTGGGGGCCGAAGTCACACCGGCCAGCCGGTTTGGTACAGCTGATGCGGCCGCGATGGCGGTTGCCGACGGGAACTGGCGAGCGCGTGTTGAATGCCGCGCACGCATTGCCAGACGAGTCGAGAATGGCCCGGTACACCGCAGGAAGCCAGAGGTGGCCAGAGGAAGCCCGACGGTCTGACAGGACACCCCAAAGCATTTTTGTGAAAAAGCATTGGGTTTTTGATGTTTTTATGTTGAAATGCTTGCAAACACACGGTGTTCGGTAGGATTCTGACATGAACGCGCGAGTGTGCTCTTTGTGGTATTTTTTGCACAGGATTCGCGGCCTGGGTGCATGACAGAGCATCGCGAGTGCACCGCGCGATGACGTGAAATCGCTGGATTTGACAGAATTCTTAAGATTCCTATGGTTTTCCTATGATTTCAGCAAGAGAGCCCGGGCTGGAAATTTGTACAATTTTTGTGAAAAAGCATTGGGTTTTTGATGTTTTTATGTTGAAATGCTTGCAAACACACGGTGTTCGGTAGGATTCTGACATGAACGCGCGCGTGTGCTCTTTGTTGTATTTTTTGCAATGGATTATCGCCGTGGACGACAGGACGTCCATGTCGAGAGGAAAAAATAAGAAAAATGTTGATTTTGTATTGTTTTTTACAGGTTAGGATGGGACCCCCCGGATGCGGCCTCTAATGGCCGGCCTGAGGGGGGAGTAGGAGTATATTCTAATAAGGAATAAGGATAGGAGTAGGAGTCAAGCTAGCCAGCTCGAGCGAGTCAAGCATGGCATGCCCAGTCCCACCCGCCCTCCCACAACATAAGAAGCAAAGCTGGCACAACTGGGGGCCGAAGTCACACCGGCCAGCCGGTTTGGTACAGCTGATGCGGCCGCGATGGCGGTTGCCGACGGGAACTGGCGAGCGCGTGTTGAATGCCGCGCACGCATTGCCAGACGAGTCGAGAATGGCCCGGTACACCGCAGGAAGCCAGAGGTGGCCGGAGGAAGCCCGACGGTCTGACAGGACACCCCAAAGCATTTTTGTGAAAAAGCATTGGGTTTTTGATGTTTTTATGTTGAAATGCTTGCAAACACACGGTGTTCGGTAGGATTCTGACATGAACGCGCGAGTGTGCTCTTTGTTGTATTTTTTGCACAGGATTCGCGGCCTGGGTGCATGACAGAGCATCGCGAGTGCACCGCGCGATGACGTGAAATCGCTGGATTTGACAGAATTCTTAAGATTCCTATGGTTTTCCTATGATTTCAGCAAGAGAGCCCGGGCAGGAAATTTGTATTTTTTTTGTGAAAGAGCATTGGGTTTTTGATGTTTTTATGTTGAAATGCTTGCAAACACAAGGTGTTCGGTAGGATTCTG
The DNA here is from genome assembly GCA_963575745.1 of Prorocentrum cordatum. Classification (NCBI taxonomy): domain Eukaryota; class Dinophyceae; order Prorocentrales; family Prorocentraceae; genus Prorocentrum; species Prorocentrum cordatum. The sequence goes on along the minus strand of CAUYUJ010018871.1, from coordinate 388,590 downwards.
ACATGAACGCGCGCGTGTGCTCTTTGTGGTATTTTCTGCAATGGATTATCGCCGTGGACGACAGGACGTCCATGCCGAGAGGAAAAAATAAGAAACATGTTGATTTTATATTGTTTTTTACAGGTTAGGATGGGACCCCCCGGATGCGGCCCCTAATGGCCAGCCTGAGGGGGGAGTAGGAGTATATTCTAATAAGGAATAAGGATAGGAGTAGGAGGGGGAGATGCAGCAGGAGCTTAGCAGCAGAGCAGAAGTGGTACGTCGTGCGTCTATCTCGCCTCTTGTCTCCCCCGGCGCACCCTCCCGAGGATATCGACAAGTCGTTGCATCGGCAGCTCGTCAGTCTGCGGAGGAAGCAGGCTGACAACTGTGAGCACATGGGGGCTCCTCCTCCTCCTCGTCCTTGACTCGTCCTCCTCCCGATCCTCCTCCTCCCCCTTTTCTTGTTCTCATTCTCCTCCCCTCCTCCTCCTCCCCTTCCCTCCTCCTCCTCCTCCCTCCTCCTACCCAGGGGTTCCGCTCCGCCCTGTGTTCTGGCGTCGATGGGGCGTGCGAGGGGTGGAGGTGTTTCGGATCTAGCGGACACGTCCTTCATTTTGTCAGGTGTGATCATGAGGTGGATGGCGCCGAGATCATAGAACCTATCGAAGTCGTCTCGTCTCAAACGTTGATCCGGAACGGGAGGCAGCAGGGGGAGCTGTCCTTATCGTTGTGGATTCGGCCCTTCCAGCAGCTCGGCCCCGGCGGCGCAGTCATCTTCGGCCAGAGGGAGGAGTGGGCAGTGATCACATTCAAACCATCGGAACGCAAGAAACACACGAAGATCAAGACGGCAATCGCTGATGGAGACCCCAGCAGCGACGACGGCGACAATGACAGCTCCGACGACTCTGGCGACTCTGACGGCAACGACGACGATGACTTATTCGTGGATGATGGCTTGGCGGCGGTAGACGAGCACAGCCGCAAGAGAGTTGCCAGACAGAAAGCCAAAATGGGAGATGAGTCAATATTCGATGTCAGAAGAGAAGACGACGATGAAACAACACTTGCTGCCGCACACAAGGACGAGATAAACCGACACATCGACCCCCCTGCTCTAGACGAGTCTCCGCTAGAATATGTGTGCAGTAGTTTGAGGATATGGTCTGGGGCAGTGGAAGCATGCTTCATTACATTGTCGTGGAGAGCTACTAAGATGAGTTGCGCTCTCGGTGAGAAGCGTGAGCTGGCTCTCATATCGTTTCCACAGGGCCCCAACCAAATGGTATCCCTCGTGCACTTCCCCGCCCAGGGCCGCGCGGTCCGCCCTGCGCTCGCGCGTGCCCAACGGGTCATGTTGGACGACCACAATAGGATTATCTTATCGCCCATCAGCATTCGCCCGGCCCAAGATTTCACCAACCCTTTGACTGCTGTGATTATCCCAGCAACAGGGTGCAACATGGTGAAAGCAAAAGAGATTTTTAGAGAGCCCTGCCCCGCTAATGTTCTGTCGGTCATGCGTTTATATAATCTGTGCCTAAGTGGCGGATTTGCCTGGGTGCAGGGCGGGGTGTGCATTTGGTGCAACGAAGCCGAAGGGGCGCGGATATGCCCCCTGTGCAATCTTAGCTTTCACGATAATTGTAGTCGCTGCCTGGCCGAGGCGGCGATATCGACTGCTTTTCAAGGGCCCACCATGCCTGAGGCCCCATCTTCCTGGCCCGACGTTCTTCGAAACCCGAGCGTTCTGTGCCATTTGTGCAACGTGTTCTATCACGTGTAGGGTTGTTTCGTTTCAAGGGGTTGGGAAAAAGCAGAGGGTGGAGATGGGGGGAGACGTGCTCCTCTCACTGCTCTGCTGCGCACTGCTACTGCCCCTTTTTCTGCGGCCGGATGGGGCTGCCGGCCGCGGAGCCTCGACTCGAACAGCGAAGTCGACGCACTGCCGGTGCACTGTGCACTGCTGCTCTGTCCTGCGGCCCGCGCACTTGCAAGGCCAGCGAGAATAGATTGAGAGAAAACATACCCCAGTGGGCCCCAGTGGAGCCCCTAGGAAAGCAGCATTAGTAGTAACAGTAAAGCTAAGCTAAAGCTAAGCTAAAGCGAAGCTAAAGCTAAGTGGCAGCTAAAGCTAAGCTAAAGCTAAGCTGAAGATAAAGTAGAACTAAGGTAAAACGAAGGTAACGCTAAGGTAAAGTTTAGCTAAATCTAAGCTAGCGCTAAAACTACAGCTAGGCGAACTATAAGCTAAAGTTAAGCTGAAGCTAAGCTAAGACTAACGCTAAGATAAAGCTAAGCTACAGCTAAGCTACAGCTAAGCTAAAGCTCAACTGAAGCTATGCTAAATCTAAGCTACAGCTAAGCGACAGCGAAGGTAAAACGAAGGTAAGTCTAAAAGCTACAGCTAAGCTAAAGCTAAGCTAAAGCTAAGCTACAGCTAAAGCTAAGCCACAGCGAAGCTAAAACTAAGCCACAGTCTCGGGGGGGCGCGAAGATGACCGCGCCTGACGCGTCGCGGGGCGCAGCGCGCTAAGGTCGACGACCTAGCTTAGATAAGGAGCTGGATTTCGGATTAATCGGTCCATCAATTATCGGCTCAGACAGGGCACGCGTGTTCTCTTTCGCGATCGCTCGACCCAGAGTTCTGTAGTGCGCAGACTACAGATGGCCAGCCATCGACGTGGCTACGCTCTGTCGAACTACCGCCGCCATCGCAGTCGGTCGCCCCAGCCGTGCCGCCTCCGTCAAGAGCTAGGCGGGGGCCTGAGAACTCCCATTCGGCCTGCTGACTTGCCCTGTCTCAGCCACTGCCCGTGTCTGGCGACAGGCGAGGTTTGGCATGCTGATCCAGCTTGGCCGGACTGGATCATGAACAGCTTCGCAAGCCTAGTTTGGCACCCAGAGGCGGGCATGCCGCGCGCCGCGCGCGCGCTCGCTAACTGTTGCGACGTATTGCTGTGTTCGGTCTGCGGCCATTGGACCCGCGGGGCCCGAACAGCCGGCCTCGTGGAGGACTGATTTGCGTTTGAACAGGGGAGTGAGGAGCCCTCGTGGCGTGGGAGAAGTTGAGGGGGAGAAGGACTGAGGAGGAGGAGGGGGAGGAGGAGGAGGAGGAGGGGGGGGAGGAGGAGGAGGAGGAGGAGGAGGAGGAGCAGCCCCGATGCGAGAGGAGTGCACGCGCGTGCGGACTAAGTACCGCATGAGCTGTCTGCTGCGCATGGCCGCCGGCAAGTACCCGAGACATGACGGATACTTCTGGCAGGCGCAGGGCCATATCGATAAGGAGGGATAGGAGGGGCGGAGAGAGAAGATGATGAGGGCGGAGAAGGATAGGAGGATGAGGAAAGGTGAGGGGGCAGGAGGACTCGGAGTTGGAGGTAAGTGGAGGAGGGAGGGAAGGACAAGCGCATCGTGCGCGTGCAATGCGGCCCTTCACCTGGACCTTCACCAGTTGACCTGGACAGCGATGATGAGAGCTCGGACTCAGACTCCCAGAGCACCGAGGACTACAACTCGTCTCCGGCTGGCCAGGCTCGCCTAAGTCTTACATGGCCAGGCTCATCGTCGTCCGCGTCTTCGGCATCTGGCAACCCAGGGCATCATTAGCTATGTAGAATTGAGGCAAACACTGAACCAGGCCCTAGGTATTCAGATGTTGCAATGACAGGCATGTGGGTTCAGCCTGTCGCTATTGTCTCAAGCCGTTGGACAGAGCATGTAGGGTCTAGGACGTTTCAACTTTGCTCACGGTGCGTGGGTGGTCCATTGCACAGCATGCAAAGTGATGACCGTTAGAGAATCACGTGGCGTGATATCCTCAGATATCTCACCCTCTCCTTGTCCCCCTAAAGAGCCCGTGGCACGAAATCCTTCAACGACAAGCCCTCCCAGGGGCTCGTGACGCGAAATCCTTCAACGCCCAACCCCCCAAGGGCCTGTGACGCGAAATCCTTCAACGGCCAGCCCTCCCAGCGGCCCGTGACACGAAATCCTTCAACGGCCAGCCCCTCCCCAAGAGCCCGTGACACGAAATCCTTCAACGGCCAGCCCTCCCAGGGGATCGTGACGCGAAATCCTTCAACGCCCAGCCCACCCAAGAGACCGTGACACGAAATCCTTCAACGGCCAGTCCTCTCAGCGGCCCGTGACGCGAAATCCTTCAACGGCCAGCCCCTCCCCAGGAGCCCGTGACGCGAAATCCTTCAACGGCCAACCCTCCCACGGGCCCGTGACTCGAAATCCTTCAACGGCCAGCCCCCCATGTGCCCGTGACGCGAAATCCTTCAACGGCCAGCCCTCCCAGGGGACCGTGACGCGAAATCCTTCAACGCCCAGCCCTCCCAGGGGCCCGAGACACAAAATCCTTCAACGGCCAGCCCTCCCAAGGGTCCGTGACACGAAATCCTTCAACGCCCAGCCCTCCCACGGGACCGTGACGCGAAATCCTTCAACGACCAGCCCTCCCAGCGGCCTGTGACGCGAAATCCTTCAACGGCCAGCCCTTCCCCATGAGCCCGTGACACGAAATCCTTCAACGGCCAGCCCTCCCAAGGGCCCGTGACTCGTAATCCTTCAACGGCCGGCCCCCCCCATGTGCCCGTGACGCGAAATCTTTCAACGCCCAGCCCTCCCAAGGGGCCGTGACGCGAAATCCTTCAACGCTCAGCCCTCCCAGGGGCCCGAGACGCAAAATCCCTCAACTGTCAACCCTCCCAGGGGCCCATGACTGACGCGTGGGTCGCCGCCGCAAGCGCTAAGATAACAGCGCTTCAGGGGTCGTGGTCTGGCCCAGAGATCCGCGCGTCTCGGGGGCGGCGGCGCGAAGATGACCGCGCGTTGCACGCCGTGGAGCGCGAAGTTAGGTGACTCAGGACGGCCATATACAACAACATTCAATAACTGCTGTAGCCAATTTTGGCTCAAGCCAGAGTTTACATATCGCGTTCAGTTCGCATGCGCTGCACGCGCGATGTTCGTGCAGCGATGCTCTGGCGTATGCAAGTATGTTTGCTGACATGCGTTGCCTCTGTCATTCGTGCTGCCAGCGACGCAGATCGTTTGACCATCCGATCGGTTCCACCTTTGCAGCGAGTTAACACATTGCTCGAATTATTTAGCTGGGTGGATCATAGCGTCGATTTTGCTGCATGGGCAACGCAGACCACTACCATCGAGGTGAGGAATCGGTTGCGTGGATTACTTCCTGGGTTTACATTATCGACAGCGTTCTCTGGGATTGGTGCGCCAGAGACAGCCTTACATGGAATAATGAAATATCTGGGCTTAGAATACGAGCAACACAACGTTCTGTTTGCAACTGAATGGGATCAAGAATGCAGGCGGGAGCTGGCCATCCTCCCAGGAGGTCCTCAGTGCATGTTCTGCGATATAAATGATTTCTGGAATCCAGCATTAGACGTTAACGAGTGGTGGACTATCGGTGATTTCAATCGCGCGATTGTTCGCGGCGGTTCTGTCCTTATGACTGGTGCAACTTGTGGTTTACATATGTCATTGTCTTGTGTGCTCCGCGCGGCATCGTGCGCAGTCGGTGGGACACCTTGCCCAGACTGGTCTAGCCAAGGTGCCGGTCAGGGCGTCGATGGCAATGATCTGATGGCGACGATGAGTTGGGTTGCCATGCGGTGGGAGCTAGAAGAGGACATATTTACCAATGAAAACGTGCAGAGGTTCCCGCCTCACATCGTCCTGGCTTGTTTGGCTGCCAAGTACATCATTCGCACTGTCGTTTGCAAGCTTACTGATCAGGGCTGGCCTCACAGGAGGTCGCGCCGGATCACCATAGGCATCCACAAGAGGAACATCGTGATGGGCATGGAGTGGGATCGGTTCTCTGAGTTGTTTCGTCAAGAGTCCAATGTTTCATGGCGCATCGTCCTACAGGATAACAAACATGATCTGAGCGAAGAAATAGAATGGGCTCGCAGCCGACCCACGACACTGTACAGGCGTGATATACACAGCGGGCTCGAGGAGGCGAAGAACAGTGGCAAAGCTTGGGTTTGGGAACTTTTGGACGACGACATTCTCCTGGCTGATATGGCACGCCTCAAAGCTGCGTCACAGTTTACAGACAGTCTGACACTGTGGGAACTAATGAACGCTGTGAAGTACATGCGACTATCGGGCGATGAAGATGTCGTCATCGACCTGCATCAGAACGCCCATGCTTGGACTACAATGGGGTGGCCGAGTGCGGTTCCCACAATAATCAGAATTGTTGGGTTGCTGTATGGTCTCAAGTTATTCAGGTGGCTTACCCCGAGTGAATTATTACTTCTCCGAGGTTTCCCAGTGGTCCCAGGAGCCAAGGCTCACGCAGAAGTTACGTCCTCTGATATACCGCGGCGCAGTTTTCAAAGGCAGCGCTGCGACGTTCTGAGGCAGGCTGGCAACGCCATGAATTGCCACCAGATAGGCCTGGCCATGCTTTGGTCTATTTTGTTTATCCAGCCCGCGCCTCCGGCAACGGGCCACGATTCCCCCCTTCGCGCTGTCGCCTCCAAGAGCGTCCGCGCAAGGGCCCTCCCGCTATCTCCCCTAAGGCCCATCACTGTGGGCACTGTCGCGTCACCCCCTTCAATGCCAACGACGCTGAGTGCTCGGAACGAGGACAGGGATGGTGCGCGAGACGCAACAGCGTCATTGTTTTTCCGTCAGAACGCAGTAAGCTATACAAGCAGTCACAGTAGCGCCAGCAGTGCCGCTAATAATTCTCGCATGCGCAGGAGGCCCTCTGAGCCCACATCGGAGGATGCCGCGAGAGGTTTTTTCTCGCGCGATCCCCGCGGACGTTCAACCTGAAGCGCCCGAGCCTGGCAGCCCACATTTGGGGCGTCATTAGCAAACCGCAGAGTGAGAGAGAGGGTGCGTGCCTAGAGGAATTGCCTCGATCAGAGAAGTATGCAACACGCAGAGAGAGCCATCATGAGACAGCATGGGGTATCTCGAGCCATCTTGGAGGTCATGTGGGGCTCTCCCAGGCGCTCTTGATTTTAATCAGTGCCCGCCCCCAAGATGCCAACATGTCGCTAAGACACTCGTGAAATCAATGATTTGGTATTCTCGCCAAGGCCTCTTGGAGCATATTGGGTGCCTCTGGTGCCGTCTCTGGGGCCTCTTGGGGGTCTCTTGGGGGAATCAGGTGCCTCTTCGGGGCTTCTTGGGGCCATCTTGGGGCCATCTTGGGGCTTCTCGGGGCCTCCGGGGCGCCTCTTGAGGCCGTCGTGGAAGAGATCGATCAAACAGGAGGGGGGCATTAATTAGCGTTCCCCCCCAGGGGGCCAAAATGACATCAAAACCCTTGGCATGACAAATGATGTTTGCTTCCTCGCCGAGGCCGTTTTGGCCTTCTCGCCGAGGCTTCTTGGAGCATCGTGGGTGCCTCTGAGGGGGTCTCTTGGGGCATCTTGGGGGTCTCTTGGGGGCCTCCATCTTGGGGCGGCGGCCTACGGGTGCCGTCTCCGTCTCCGTAGCCATTGCGGCTCAAGGTATTTGGCGCCGAGCTCTTGAAGCAGGCGCTGCGTATTTTTTTGCATGACAACAACATCTACTGCGGGCCCAGATCGCGCATGCCGAACGCAATGCTCGCCCCCTATGCCGGAGGGCCGCAGAGCGACGCGTCAGGCACAGCAGGAGGGGATATCCGTTGGAAGGAACGAACGATGCAAGAGGCATACGGAGATCTCTCTGGGAACGAGCTACAGACGCAAGTGTTCAAGGACTACCTTATGGGCCCGAGTAACCCCGTCGTCAGGTTGCCATTCTTTACTAGCAACGGGCAAGACGTATTCGCGCGCCACAAGATGAACAACAAGAGCTTTGCCGCTTACCGTGAGAACTTGGTCAGGAAGATATTGAAGAAGGGCTTGATGGAGGGCGTCAGAGGGGGGGCCTGGGCAATCCCTTCGGAGAAATCCACAGGCGTGGTGAACATCGAGCGGCACCAACTCCACTTGCTGAGCCACGCCACCTTAACAGAGGCAGTCTACGAGGCTTGCCGCCGCAAGCATACCAACAGGTACGTGAAGTCGACGCTCGAGAACGGT
>CAUYUJ010018871.1:320000-380436 GCA_963575745.1 Prorocentrum cordatum | reverse complement strand
AAGCCGTTTGGGGCGCTCCAGCGACTCGCAAAACCCCCCGCCCAGTGCCGGGTCCAGGGGGGGGGGCAGGGGGATGGGTAAACCCCTCCCCGAATGGGAAGAAGGATGGGTGGAATAGGAAGCCCCCTAAATCAACTGCGCTCAGAGGGCTGGCGGTGCTCCTAAGGTAGTTATGTGCGCACCTATGGTTTCTGAGTGAACGTTTTATGGTTTGGCCCCCTGAGCCGTGACAGGGCTTAGAAAAGGAAAGTATATATATGCCCCAGCAGAAACGTTGAAAATTTGGACTCGCGCGCTGGAATGTTAACAAACCTAGCTAAGGGCCTTGGCAGTCCTAAGGCCCTTAGCTAAGTTTAGGTCCAGCCCCGCGTGCGCCAAAGCCCCAGGGGGGCGTAAAGCGAGTGCAGCGAGTGCGTCCTAAAACCCTAAATGTCATCATCATGGGGCCTCCGAGATCGATCCACTTGGGCGCCCGCGCGCCAAATGCTTTCTTTTCGCCGCGTGAAGTCGGTATATATTCCTCTGCGCGCGCCCGAATGTCAATCTGCTGACAGCTATTTAACAGCGCGGCCGCCAGGAAAATCATGTTCTGCGCCTGTCGAAAAGCAAGTGCGTCGGTGACAAAGAATATGTATGTGGCGGAGGGATTATTAACATTCCAGCGCGCGCGTCCAGATTTTCAACGTTTCTGCTGGGGCATATATATATATATACATTCCTTTTCTCAGCCCTCTTCACAGCTCAGGAGGCCAAACCTTAAAACAGTTCACTTAGAAACCATAGGTGCGCACATCACTACCTCACGATCAACCTGGTACTGCAGTTCACCTATGATGCGTCGATCTTCGGCGATCCTGGAATCAATGATCCCTAAGGCGCCGTCAAGATCTTGGCGTATGGCTGCAGTATTGGCAGCGTTCGTCTGAGCGCTCTGCAGTAGTCCAGAATATTGCCTGGACACGAAGGTTTCAACCTGGTCTCTGAGCTCAGCTATTTCACCTGCGGCGGACGTTTCCGCCAGCTGGTCGTCTGAGATGGAGAGGTGGGGAGCATCGGCTTCCCTCTGCCCCCTCTCGCGAGGAGTGCTTGGCCTCTGAGAGGCTGTGCGCGGGCTCGACCTACTCTCGCCGTATGGGCCTGGGGCCCCGCGACGGTTGCGCGCGGACGAGCTGCGGCTGGGGCCGTGTGTGTGTGCGGTGTCTCATCCGACGATACCTTGGGATACTGCGTCTGCGGCTGTGCCGCCACTGGTCTACTGAGTTCCTCGAAGGTGGCTGCGTGCTCCGCAACAGGAACGGTCGCAGGGCTGGGGGTACCAGCACCTGAGGTCCATCGGCGGTTAGCGCGAAAGCGCCCTGGAGTATCAGGACCAGTGAGGCTTTCGCCTGACGCAGTTGGGATTGCTCCCGACTGAGGAGGAGATGGAGGATCGAAGGTAGGCGTGTGGAACTCCTTCCTTCCTGTTCCTACTCCTTCTCCTGCCCCCCCGCGGGCGGCGCTGCGGTGAAGTTCAGCAGCTAGCCGCGCCTCGGGTCCGTCGGAGCTGGGGGGGGGGGTACCTGGGACACCAACACAGTCCGCACTAAGGCTCTCCAACTCATCACCGAGCCGTCGCGCCGTCGGAGAGCTCGGACGCGAGGCCCCGATGGACCCCTTACGGCGCATGCGCCGCTTGGGTTCCATCGAGGCCGCGTGCGAGGTCGCGACGCGGGGTTCGATGAACAGTGAGCTTTAAAGGGCTGATAACCTGTGAATGGGGTTGAAGTACAAGGGTACAGAACCCCTGATCCGTTGGTAGAGGGAAGGAGGGATAGATGGATGTCTTTCCCTCCTGCACGATCAAAGGTATGATCGATCAGTCCCAAGCGTACTTGGGAAGTCCCAATACCTGAGCCCAAACGGCCAGGCGCAGGAGAGGTGAGGATAAGGAGTATTCTATGAGGGTATTACACGGGTTCTATTCACACTCACTCCGAGCAGACATGGGCAGCAGATATTGGGCCAGGGGACAACGCGGGCAACGACCAAATGGTCCGCACATCTGCTCATCCTAAGCAAACAATGGCAGGGAATTGGGCTCGCGGAGACTACGGGTCAAACAACAGCTCGCGCATCTGCTCTCCCCCCCTCTCTCTCATTCTTTGTTTCTCTCTCTCGCTCTCTCTCTCTCTCTCTCTCTCTCTCTCTCTGGCTCTCTCTCTCTCTCTCTCTCTCTGGCTCTCTCTCTCTCTCTCTCTCTCTCTCTCTCTCTCTCTCTCTCTCTCTCTCTCTCTCTCTCTCTCTCTCTCTCTCTCTCTCTCTCTCTCTCTCTCTCTCTGCGCGCGCTCGGGGAAAGGTTGGGCCCGCGGAGAGTGAAGGCCAAAAAGGCATCGCCCGCGCGTCTGCTCACTCTAAGCAGACCAAGGCAGGGATTGGGCCTCCGGAGATTGCGGCCGAACGCAACGGCTCGCACATGTGCCCGCCCCAAACAGATCAGGACGGACAAGGACTGGGCCCGCGGGGAGTGCGGGCCAAACCAACGCCGAACATCTGCTAAGCAGGCAGAGGAAAGGGTTGGACCCGCGGAGAGTGCGGACCAAACAGAACAACGCCCGCACATCTACTCACTCAAAGCAGACGCGGACAATGACTGGGCGATAGGAGGGCCCAAGCACAGAAAATAAAGAGCCGCACGTCTGCCCACTACACAGGCAAGGGCAGGGATTGGGCTCGCGAAGAGCGCGGGCCAAATAACAATGGCCCTCCCATCTGCTCGACCTGAGCAAACAAGGGCTGGAATTGGGCTCGCGAAGCGTGCCCCCGACAAAAGTGACTCACACATCTCATCTCCCCAGCCAGGCAAGGAAGGGCAAGGGCTCGGCTTGCGGAGATTGCGCCCCCCCCCCCCCCCCTCCCAGAAACGCACATCTGCTCATTCTAAACAGGCAGGCAACGGCAAGGATTCGGCTCGCGGAGAGTGCGGGCCACATTTTCTGTCGGAGGTCTGCACTTGCGGGGAAAATTCTGCCGCCCCCCTGCGCGCGCCTATGGTGTGCAAAACGGGCAGATGTGCGGACCGCGCTTGTTTGGCCAGCGCATTCCGCGAGCCCGCACTTTTCGTGCGCGCAATCCCTGCCCTGGTCTGCATGCGCTGAACAGATGTGCGTTTTTTTTTTTTTTTTTTTTTTTTGTTTTTTTTTTTTTTTTTTTGTTGTTGTTTTCTTTCTTCTTTTCTTCTTCTTCTCCTCCTCGGGGGGGGGGGGGGGGGCGTACTTTCCGCGAACCTACTTCCTGTGTCTTTCTGTATTTGCTCGGAGTGGCCAAATGTGCGGGCCATTTGTTGGCCCGCTTTTTCCGTGGCCGAATGAGTGTCCTTGCCTGCTGAAAGTGGGCAAATGCGCGGGCCGGTTTGTTTTGGCCCGCACTTTCCGCGTGCCCAGTCCCTTTCTCTTTCTGCTTGGAGTGGGCAGATCTATGGGCCAAATTCAATTGGCCAGCACGCTCCGCGGGGCCAATTTTGGCCCGCGCTCCCCGCGCGCCCAATCGAGTTTTATTTTTGCTTGGAATACGCAGATGTACGGGCCCAGTTGTTCTGGCCCGCGCTTTCCGCGGGCCCAGTCCTTGCCCTGAACGGTTTTGGCCCGCGCTCTCCACGTATCCCGTCACTTTTTCTCATTGCTTGCAGCGGGCAAATGTGCGGGCCAACTTATATCGGACCGCACTTTCCGCGTGTGCAATCCCTTTCCCTTTTGGCCTGGACTGGGCATATGTGCGGGCTCTTTTTTGGTGGGCCCGCACTCTCCGCGTGCCCTGTCCCTTTCTCTTTTTATTTGGAACGAGCACAGGTGCGGGTCAAATTTGCGTGGCCCGCGCCCGCGCTTTCCGCGGGCCCAGTCCCAGCCCTGGCCAGACTGTTTCGGCCCGCGCACTCCGCGGGCCCAGCCCAGACCCTGTCTGGTCAATTTGTTTTGGCCCGCACTTTCCGCGTGCCCAGTCCCTTTCTCTTCCTGCTTGGAGTATGCAGAAATATGGGCCAAATTCAATTGGCCAGCACGCTCCGCGGGGCCAATTTTGGCCCGCGCTCCCCGCGCGCCCAATCGAATTTTATGTTTGCTTGGAATACGCAGATGTACGGGCCCAGTTGTTCTGGCCCGCGCTTTCCGCGGGCCCAGTTCTTGCCCTGAGCGGTTTTGGCCCGCGCTCTCCACGTATCCCGTCACTTTTTCTCATTGCTTGCAGCGGGCAAATGTGCGGGCCAACTTATATCGGACCGCACTTTCCGCGTGTGCAATCCCTTTCCCTTTTGGCCTGGACTGGGCATATGTGCGGGCTCTTTTTTTGTTGGCCCGCACTCTCCGCGTGCCCTGTCCCTTTCTCTTTTTATTTGGAACGAGCACAGGTGCGGGTCAAATTTGCGTGGCCCGCGCCCGCGCTTTCCGCGGGCCCAGTCCCAGCCCTGGCCAGACTGTTTCGGCCCGCGCACTCCGCGGGCCCAGCCCAGACCCTGTCTGGCCAATTTGTTTCGCCCCGAACTTTCCGCGGGCCCAGCCCCCCCCCCCCCCCCCTCTTCTTCGTGACGTACGTGGAAACCGTGCCATGACGGCACGTCGGCAAGAGTGCGAACAGTCAGAGTGAAACAGCATACTGTCAAACAGCGGCTTTCCACGCGTTGAATGAGCCACGGCCACTGCCCAGAGCGGCGGACAGACGATGGTCGTCTCCTCCCACGGCCCTGAGCGCATGCATTCTGTTCCTGCGCCCCCAAGACACTCTTGGACGCCCTCGCTTTCGCGCGCCGGCTGGCCGCGCCAGCTGCGTTGACGAAGGGGGGGACATTGATCTACGAACAATGCTGGTGTCTGGCATAAGTGCTACTTTTCCAAACAAGCGCAATTGCTTGGCCACCAGCTGGTCTGCCAGCGGGCGCGCCGAGGCAATGTCCAGAGCCCTTTCGTTGGACACTCTCGAAATCATAGGGGGCGGAATCCCCCATGTCGTCCTTAAACAAGAAACGTGGGATGAATTAATCAAAGAATATTCTGCTTTGTTTCGTCGTTCTGTCCCTGAGCTGTGCAGTAGTTTGGACGCGACGCACGCCTCGTAAATCATATGCTTCCTACTCCTGCCCAGAGAAGAATGGCACCATACTGTCTTCGACATAGTGAATGTGTCCCGCGCCTCTCCAAGTCTCCGGGATGCCGCGCATCTGGCGGAGCCGCTGGTTGTCAGCGTGCCGCCGAAGTACGCGTGCTGCTCCGCGCTGGGGATAGGTTGGCCGCCCGGGTCCAGCATCGGCGCCGGGTTGCCGATGCGCAGGGCGACGGTTTAGTCCGAATTTGGGGGCAAGCCGCGCGGGGCAGCTCGAGGCAGTAGGCTGCTCAGAGCTGCCTGCAAACAAGCGGATGATGCGCAAATCAAGGCGGTATCGTCGGCGTACTCCACGTCGTCTGTTTTGCAACCGTCCTTCTCCCAATTCACATCTGCCATGCTGGCGGTGAGGACAATGATGAACAGATGCGGGGATGGCGGGCAGCCTTGTGCAATGCCCGCTGCCTGCTGGCGGGCTCCGGATTCTTTGCCAGCGTCTCGCACTGTGAACGACCTGCATCTGTATGCGGAGGCGACCATGTCGATGAAGGCTTCGGGAAAACCAAATCTGCGCAGAGCCACTTGCATCGCTCCTGGTCGATGCGGTCGAAAGCTTTCGACCAATCCAGTAGTAATACTGACAGTTCGCCGTCTCTCAGGTCTCGCGCTGCGTCCATGATGCGCTGCGCGGTGAGGGTGGCCAGGTCCGCGCCCCCGCTGGGGCGAAAACCAAACTGATTGTCTCGGAGGCGACTCTCCACGCCTCCAATTCGAAGCCGCTCCAGTATCAAAGCCGCCAGGGCCATGTATCCCACTGCCAAAAATGAAATGGGGCGGCAATTGGATGGCAGCGCAGGGTTGCCATTCTTGAGTATAGCAGATACTGAGAAACAAGCCCAGGATTGAGGGATCGCCCGCGCCTCCCAGCATGAGTTCAGCAGCTGAGGCAATATCTCGGGAGTAGCGTCATTGCGGCCAAGGGTGGTCCAGAAATCCGGCGGCACATTGTCAGGCCCACTTGCTTTCCCCCTCCGCAGTCGCGACAGCGCCTTCTTCAACTCCTGCTGAGAGAACTCCCCGGTCGGAATGTCCATCGCTGGGCCCAGTCGAGGCTCGGATGGCACGCCCTCCCCTGCGCCAGGGATTCTTTTCCATTGCACATCTTGGAGGTAAGTCGCCATGTTTTCAGCCCTGTCACTGGAGCCCGCGAGTCTGCCATCCACTCTGTAATCGGCCCTGCTGTTGGCGCGGAGTTCCGCGCCGCGGGCGCTTGATAGCAGACCGACCGTTCTCCTCGAGGACCTTCTCTAGCCATTCTGCCCGGCCTCGTTTGGCAGCGGATCTGATGTGCTTGTTCGGAGAAACTTCTAGCGTGAATTGCCCCTCAGCCCGGGCAGCGTTCCGCTGCTCGATGATGTCAAGGGTGACTGTTCGAATCCACGGCCGTTTCGCGATGGCGGATCTGACTGGAAGGGCACTTTCTGCGGCGGCCTCCATGGCAGCTCTCGCAGTCTCCGCCGTCGAATCAACGTGCTGGTCTGCAGCTCCACGCAGAAGGTCCCAGGCGCCCTCCGAGAAACGCTCGCAGAAATGCTCGGCGATAGAATAAGACTTCGAACCCTTGGCGTCGCGCATCTCCTTCCGCGTCTTCGGCGGCTGCTTCTTGATCTCCACGACGGTGTCCACGAAAACAAGAAAGTGTTGAGACTGTAATGCGATGTCTCTTCTGCTCCGTGCGCTGCGCGCTACTCCCTGCCAAGTTTCCCCCCGCCTGAATGCGATCGATTCCGGCAAACTTGTTCGCGGTGATCTCATCGAACGGGCGGGCAGAGAGGTCGAAGTCGGTGACTTGTTCGCGCGCGGGCCGCTCGAGAAAAGTGTTCGCGACCACCGCTCGCATGGGCCTGCGCGTATCTATCGAGAGTTCCCGGTTGCTCGCTGCATCGTGCTCCGCGGAAAGATTGCCGAACACGTGCGGTCCGAAGACGTCCTCCTCCCCCGCGCATCTCCCGTGTAACTGGCTAATCGTATCACCGAAGATAATGACTGGTCCATGTGTTTTCGCTTTCTGGGCTGCCCCTTCGAACTCGTGAAAGGAACTCTGCTGGTCCTCCAATGGGTGGCCGTTGTGGGAAGCATATCCGGTAATGATGCCCATCTGGCCCTTCTCGACTCTGATCTTCAGCGTAGCGATGCGTGAACTCTGCTGCGAAAAACTCCAAATGGAGTGGCAGATTCGCGGGGGCACCAAGAAACCCACTCCAGCGTGCTCCCTGCCGTTCTCGACACCCCCTGACAATTTGACAAAGAAGTCGTCGTGTACGTAATATGCTGAACCAGGCAAGTGTGTCTCCTGTAAGCAGAAAAGTCGATGGCCTCATTTTTCATGACAAGTACTAATTGTTCCAAGTTGGTCTCATTCATGCTCTTTTCCTCCGACAGCCCCTCCACGCTCCACGAGGCAAGTCGCCCCATGCATGCTGGCCTCGGGATCGTAGTGCTACGGAATTGCCTTGGGCAGTCCCGTCTTTCCTGAAAGCGTGCTGCGACAGCACTGCGTGGCAAAGATGAGGTAGAAATGATATCCCGATGGGCGGTCGCAGGATGAACTCTCTCACCGTGTTGGGAGACAGGTTCTGCGCAAAACTCCCAGGGATGCGAAACGCCGATGTGCCTTCCGAGTACCTAATGCTTACCCTTCCCCTTTCCATCTCCTTTTCTGCCCCTTGCTCGAGGTTTCCCCCTTTCTTTGTACTGGGGCATTATCCAACTTGCTCTTCATCTTCGCAAAAAGGTCGGGGAAATTCGGGTAGTTCGCGTCTGAGAACCAGGCCTCCCAGTCCGTCCCGTACTCTACCTTGAGGTTGCCGTTGTCGATGGCAATGTGCACTGTGAGCTCCTGGCCTACCCAGACCTTGCCTTCCTCCGGATCTGCCCAAACAGCCTTGGCTTCGTGACCCCACTGTTTCAACAAATACTTTACTCCGAACGCGGTGGAAATAATGATACGTTTCTGGATTGGCTGGTCGTGTTTTGCCCAAATTCGATTGCCCCCTCGTTGAAAGAGCCTTTCTGGAAGATGGTTACCGCAGTGTTCCTGTCACTGTTGTTGGCAAGCTTTGTGAAGATGATGCCTCGGAATTCCCCCTTTGAGTAGATTTCCTCCGGCTTTGGCCCATCCCTCCCAAAAAATTGTTGTTGACCCACGTCTTCGCGGACTCCAGGTCCCCGATCGACTGCAAGCCTCCAAGCACCATGGTTTTGTCCTTTTCCTGGGTCTCTGTGGCGTTCGGACCGGCGACCCGGAGCATAGACAGCTGCACTTCTAGCTCTCGAATCTTTGTCATTTCGTCGTCGTTGGCGCTCGCATTGGAGCGGGGCGTCTCGGTCAGGTCAAAATTGTTCTCCAGATTCGTGAGGCGTATCTCCACTTCTTCAATCCTCTCCTCCGAGCTCCCGACCCGCTCCTCCACTGAGTTCATCCTCGACCCCATTGCCCCGCTAAACTGTGTAAGCTGGCTCTCGAGGTTGGTCATCGCGATCCGAAGTGGCTGCACCTCCTGCCTGAAAAGCCGGGCGATCTCATGTAGCGCTGGTGGGTGAACGTCTGCAGCTGCGGATCCTGAGGCTGCTACTGCTGGTGCTCCTGCCGGGTGTGCATCGAAGGCCTTTGGAGGGGTAGATGGTGCCTGCTGTGGGGCCGCTGGCGAAGAAATCTGGTGTATATCAGGGCGGGGTGGGGAGGCAGTGTCGAGGTCGTCCAGCCCATCCATCTCGTGGAGCGGGCTGAACAAACGTCGGCGCACGTCGCGCGAGAGAGCTGCTCTAACTGGGGTCCCTGGCGCCCGCGCGTTCGTGCCGGCCATCAGAAGATAAGGGTATGGAAAAGGAAAGTTGGGAATGTTGGCAGTATAATGGGTTCACAATAGCGGATGTGTTGACAGAGTCTACTGGCGGGCGGTGACGCAATTGTGCGGGCAAAATCCCTTTTTAATTTTCCGCTGAGTGGACAGATGTGCGGGCCTCATTTTTGTTGGCCCGCACTTTCTGCTGGCCCCGTCCCTGCCCTGGCCAATTTGTGTTTGGCCCGCACTCTCCGCGGGTCCAGTCCCTTGCTTGTTTTTCGAACGGTAAAACGTGCGGGCCAAATTGTTCTAGCCCGCGCTCTCTGTGGGCCCAGTCCCTGTCTTCGTCTGCTCAAGGTGGGCCGATGTCCGGGCCATTCTGTTGCCCGCTCTTTCTGTGGGCGCAGTCCCTGTCCTTGTCTGCGTGGTGTGAGCAGATGTGCGGGCTCTTTCTTTTGGCCCGCACCTTCTGCGACTCCGAATTTCTTTTTGTCTTTTTGCTAGAAGGGAGCAGATGTTCGAGCAACAATTTGTTGGCCCGCACTTTCTGCGGGCCCAGTCCTTGCCCTGGCGGGTTTGTTTCGGCCCGCGCTCGCCGCTTGCCCGCGTGCCCAGTCCTGTTTTCGTTTTGCATGGATTGGGCAGATGATTTGGGGACGCGTGTGACAATCTGTCCTCCATCTGACACCTCTTCTACGAATATCATTATTGATCTAGCCTGGTCTATAGCGTTCTATCTCACACTCTGCAGGTCACTCGCTCAAATCTGAATTGGCCCAGCTCAGGCTGGCACAGAACTATCATGCAAAACTCATTCTAACTACTTCCCAGAGGCTCTCCACACGCTACCTCCTCCCGTCAAGGACGCACACCATTTTTGAAACCCTGGCCGAACCTCGGTAAACCCACCCAACGCACGGGTCGCCCACCAGGCGAAACCAAGGCAAACCCAACCAGCGCACGGGGTTTGCGGGTCGCCCACGGACGCGCACTAAGCGAGACCTCAGTGGATCCACGCAGCAACCTCGCGGTAAGCAGGGTTTTGGGATATTTATATATATATATAGATATGTGTATATGCATATGTATATGTATGTATGTATGTATATATATATATATATATATAGAGAGAGAGAGAGAGAGAGAGAGAGAGAGAGAGAGAGAGAGAGAGAGAGAGAGAGAGAGAGAGAGAGAAAGAAAAAGAGAGAGAGAGAGAGAGAGAGACCGCGGGAAGACACAAGACGCGCACACAGTCAAAACCATTTTTTGGGAAAAAACTGGGCTTGTAAGACCACGCTCGCAAAGATATTCGCGTTATTGGATTTTCGGGGAACTGAAGCCTAGGCGGCCCGTGAAGCCCCCGCAAACCAAGTCAAGACGGCGAGGGCTGGGAGATGGCCGAAAATGGCCCAAACACCGCCAGGAGTCGCGAAACAACTGCTTGGAGGCCACTCCAGAGGCATCCCAGAGATCCCTTACCTTAAGACACCCTGCAACAATCGCGGAGGAAGACGAGCACCACGATCGGAAACGGCAAACAACACATATCAATCGGAAGCCGCACACCTCCTCTTCAGGGAGTCGGCGGATTGGCGAAAGCCTCTTGAGTGACAGGGCATTCAGACGGCTGGCGCGGTCTGGCGAAGTGAAGGAATGAATGGGATGGTCTGAGAAAGCAAGAACCCCACTCAACATATACGGGGAATACTTTACTCTTCGCATCCAGAGTGACCCAATCAACCGCTGGCACGACAATGTATAGCCAATATATTTCGAAACTGGTGCCCGCTGCCATCATGCAACCATAGCCATTGATTGCGTCCTGCACGTGAGCGAGAAGCAGAGAACACATGTGGCACTGGGTTATCATCGTCGGTCGGCTGTAAATTCCTGTGCAGATGGTCGCACACACACATACCATCTGCTACTTCTCGGGAACGGCATTTCGACTACACTCTTACTGCCAGTATGCCGCCTTTCCAACGTAGTTCGAGGCATCTGCGAGATTGCAAGAATCGTGGTGGTGCCATCTTCGTTCAACGTGTTTCCCCAAACGGTGCCTGCACTTCGGGGGATTCTTGGCTCCCCCTTAGGAGGGCCGGTCTGGAGATCTGCATTGCTGCGGCCACGGGGTCCAGCCATGCGTTGCGACCAAGGGAAGGGGTGGATGGGTCACCTCTTCGCTGCGACTACCGTGACCCGCCCGTGCGTTGCGTGCGGAGGGCTGCCCAGTCTTTGGTGGGGCAAGGCAGTTGCGGCCGAATGTTCCCGCGCAAGCGTTGCACGAGGGAGGCTGCAGTTTCTGCCGTGGGTTTGTAGCCACCTGTAGTAGGATCGGGTAGCTTCCTGTGGCCTGGTTGCCAGAGCGGTCGGTGGGCGCGCGGTCTCCTATGGCTACCATGGTCTGCTGCGGCTTCCTCTTCCTGTGGTGTGGTTGCTGGGTCGGGCAGTGGGTGCACGGCCTGCTGTGGTCCCCAATGGCCTGGCTGTCCATCTGGGCCACGGGTGCGTGGCCTCCGATGGTCTGGGCCAGGTCGGGCCGTGCGTGCGTAGCCTCCTGTGGCCTCCCATGGAAGCCACTGTTTGGGGACCGCGTGCTGGCACCATTCTTACATACGCAGCGAAAGAACCTACTCCATCACATGCTCCGCGACGCGCTGACATCACCCGTTTCGCCCTCCTTTGCGCACGCCTTCCCAGGCCTTGATCGAGGAGCAAGCGCAGCCACTGATGGTGTTGTTGACCGCTACAAATGCAGGCGTACAGCTGCGACTAGGAAACAGGGCACAAAGGAACATGCGTCTACCAAATGGGTGGAACAGATGAGCTTACCATCCCCCTCCCGCGTCCCACGTGTACACGCTGCATACTG
The DNA here is from genome assembly GCA_963575745.1 of Prorocentrum cordatum. NCBI lineage: Eukaryota > Dinophyceae > Prorocentrales > Prorocentraceae > Prorocentrum > Prorocentrum cordatum. The sequence continues at coordinate 368,652 of CAUYUJ010018871.1, read as the reverse complement.
CAAAACCATCATGCGTATGCTATAAGCATGTGTCTATGCATATGTCTATGTCCATACACATGTACATGCAGTTTTGGCTCTTTTAGAAATGTCTAGTGGGCCTTCGGCCGATCCCCCTGGCCACCCAGAAAATATACAGTCCGCGGGTATCTCCCGCCAAAGCGGCCCCACGATGGCTTCCAAGACGCCTAAGATAGCCCAAGATGGCCTTGAAGTTCGCCAAACATGGTCCAAGATGGCCTCCAAGACGTCCTAAGATGTCCTCCAGACTGTCCAAGAAGCCCCATCAGACGCCCCAAGAAGGCTCCAAGAGGACTTCCAAGAAACCAAAGCCATGTATTTTCATCCGGTTTTTCCGCTGAGTTCACTATTCTCGTCTTTTCGGACTTTCGACGCTCCAAGACGGGCCCATATGCCCCCAAGATCGCCCCAAAATGGCCCAAGAGGCCCCCATCAGACCCGCAGTACGGCACAAAAGGGCACCAAAATATCCCACGAGGCCCCCAAGACGGCCCCAAGACGGCCTCAGAGACCCCCCAAGAGGGCCCGAACGCGCCCGATGAAAGACCCACGACTGCCCAGGGAGGGACCAAAACGGCTTCCGAATGCCAAGACGCCCAAAAGGGCTCCAAAAGGTCCTCCAGGTGACCAACAGCATTGCTCCCCCGTAAGCTTTCAATACCTTTAGCGTTCTTGCCTTTCGGGCTTCCGAAGCTCCGAAGCCCCAAGGCGGGCCCATAAGCACCCAAGATCGCCCAACAGATGGCCCAAGAGGCCCCCAAGAGGCCCGCACGATTGCCCAAACTGGCCCCAAAGCAATCCAAGAGGCCCCCAAAGACATCCAAAATGGCCCCAAAACACCCAACGAAACAACCACGACTGCCCGGTTCAACGTTGTAATCGCATTCGGCAAAACGGACCTCCCGCGCCGCATGTCGAAATCATTCGAACGCCCTCGCGCGCGTGCTTTGGCGGGAGGGGGCACGATCCCTGTCAGATAATACAATGCGGGCCACTCGCGCGCGTCGGCCGCGCGCGCGCGCGCTTGTTGGACACCTTCCAAACCCTTCGCCGTCGGCGCGAAAATACCGTAATCGTCATCGGCGTGATCCGCATCGGAGCCGTCATTGGCCTTGCCGTCGTCATCGTTGCCATCGCCGCCATCATCGCTACTATCATCATCGTGTCTACCGTTGCGTCGCCATGACACCGCGCACGCCCGAGCCACCGATTCGTACTGGAAGTGCCCGCTGGAAGGTGCTCAGCGGTGAGCGCCAGCGCGGCCGTGTCGGTTGCGCCAGAATTTCTGGCCGCAATGCGCGCGGGCATGTGCGGGCTAGCGCGGCCGCAGAGATAAACCAGCCAACGCCAAGCGCTCATCGCGATCGCCGCAGCATGGGTTTGCAAACCCAGTTGCGGATTGGTGGGTGGGATGGTTGCGCGAGCAATGAATTTGGCAACCCCAGGTCTTTTCAATTTAAATATCAACTGAAAAAGTAAGAATCAAATATACCTCTCACCAGCCTTTTCGTCTTGCATGTTACATGTGACTTTGCTCTATCGTCAATCTTAAATATGAGTTCGTACCACCCCAAGCAGTTTTCGGTCGCCCCTTCATCCTTTGCAACGAATGCTATGCCGCCGCGCCCGTTTATCATCAACCACCTGTTCTCATAATCCCTTAATACACATGTGACGAGATGCGCGCGCGCGTCGTCGCGCGCGCATGCCGGAACCCTTCAGCAACTTGAAATGGCGTCAGGAATTCAACAGCGAGTGCCCCGAAATCATATAAGCACAAATGATCTCGCAATCCCCATTTTCAAAAGAATCTGCGCGCACACTTCTTTGAATTCGCTGGGCAACCGTAAGTTTTTTAACGTATACCTGTACATATATATATATATATATATATATATATATTCAGCACGGGCTGCTAAGCGTGCCTCTCGCGCACGCATGCCGAAATCGTTCGACGGCCTTTGCGCGCGTGCTGCCGCGCGAATCCTGTGCCACAGATGTGGCGAAGTGCGCTCGCGCGCGTCGCCGCGCGCGCATGCCAAAATCATTCGGAAACCAATGGTTCCGGATGGATTTCAATGTCAAATGTCCCAAGAACATATAAACACATAGACGCACACGCATGGTTTGGCAACGTCCGTTTCAAAAACAAATTGCGCACGCTCTTACACATTCAAAAACACGCTACGTATGGGGCTTGAATCGTTCCATCGCATGCTACCCAGCGGGCCCTTCGCGCCGCACGTCGAAATCAATCGAGTGCCATTGCGCGCGTGCGCGGGGGGGGGGGGGGGGCGCGATCCCTGTCAAACAATACCATGCGGGCCACTCGCGCGCGTCGGCCGCGCGCGTGCGCGTCGAACGCCTTCCGAAAACCTCATCACCGACGCAATGACATCGTCGATCATCGTCATCGGCGCGATTAACATTGGAACCGTTTGTGGCCTTGCCGTCGTCATCGTCACAATCGTCACCGCATCGCTACCATCGCAATCGTGTCCGTTGTCGACGTCGCCATGATACCGCGCTCGCCCAAGTCACCGACTCGCGCTGGAGTGCCCGCTGGGAAGCGCCCAGCGGTCATCGCCACCGCGGCCGCGTCGGTCGCGCCGAACTAGCTGGCCGCTGTGCGCGCCGGCATGCGCGGGCTAGCGCGGCCGCATACATAAACCAGCCAACGCCAAGCACTCTTCGCGATCGAGTTTTGCAAACTCAGCTGCGGGTGGGTGGGTGGGCTGGTTGCGCGAGCAGTGGAATTGAAAACTCAAAACTTTTCAAACTTAATTGCGGCACGTAGGTTGCACCGCCTACATTGCGACACGCACATTGCACACCATATCCGCCACTCAGGTCTTTTGCATCATCTCAGAACCCTCAGTTCTCAATCCTGCGGAATCGTTAAGAGGGCGGGCCCTCGGTTGCCAAATCTCATGGGTTTTGGGCCCCAAAGGGCCGTGAGACGAGCCAAGAGGGCTCCGAGTCGCCCAATGATCGCTCCAAGATGTCCCAGATGGCCTCAAGACGGCCCAAGAAACATCTAAGGCGCACTGAGAAGCCTCCAGGAGACCTCACAAGAGGGCCCCGAGAGGCAATACTCATTGATCCCCGATGGTTTTCGAAAGTTTTTGGCCTCGTCGCATTTTCTGCAAAGGCGCTCCAGGATGGCCTAATAGGCCTCCAATGCCGCCCCGAGAGACGGCGCAACAAGCCCCAAGAGGGCGCCAAAACGGCTCAAGAGGGCCCCAAAACGGCCCCAAAGGGCCCCAAGAAGGGGACCACGAACCGAACAAGTCCGCTTTCCGCCTCAACGCTGCCTCCAGAAGGCCGTGAGAAACTTCCAGAACCCCAAGAGGCGCTCAAGAGGCTCCTAAAATGCTCCAAACAACTTACAAAAGGCCCCCAGGAAGCCCCAAAAGTCCCTCCCAAAAGCTCCCAAGAGGCCCCGAACAGGTTCCCAAGAGACTCAATTATCCCAGTGCGACCCTACCTAGGAGTTGGAGCATCTAGGAAAGCAACATCTACATGTACACCGACAGCTACATTAACATCTACACCTGCATCTACATCTACATCAACATCAACAGCGAGACTCACAGCTACAACTACATCTACACCTACATATACACCTACACCTACACCTACATCTACATCTACATCTACATCTACACCTACATCCACATCTACACCTACATCTATATATACATCTACAATTTCGCATTGGTTTTGCTTTGCTTTTGCTTTGCATTGCCTTACCTTTGCTTTTGCTTTTGCTTTGGTTTTGCTGTTGCTAGGCTATGATATGCTATGCTGTGCTGCGCTATGCTATGCAATGCTATGCTGCGCTATGCTATGTTATGATATGTCTGAGATTCCCCAGGGGAGATCTACGTGAGGCCTCTGGGGCCCAAGTGAGTGAGACCTGAGCCTGTTTCTAGCAAGTCTTGTGGCCCTCTGGAGGCCCGCCAGCCTAGCCTCTCACTGTTTTCCTTACCCTGTTTCCGATTGCTCCGTCTCCGTGCACTGTTTATCCCCGTCGCCGTATTTGGGCTCTCAAAGCCGGCCTTTTTAACTTTAGCTATCGTACTGGGCTCGACTGAGCCCCCGCGAACGGCAAGTTGATTTGGTCCGCTAGCCAGCGGGAGTGCAAAAGCATCAGAACAGCAATCAGACTGGTATATCGGGGCTTGTGGTTTCGACTCGTGGGCGTGGCCGGGCGCTCGCCAACGCGGACACCAGCAGCCCAATGCGCGAACAGCTTCGAGATGAACGACCAAAGTCAAGGCCGCTCGTACTACCGTGACGACGAGATCGTGGTGGACCGAGACGGGCTGCCGCACTACGCGGGCGCGAACCCAGACCTGCTGAAGGACTACAAGAAGAGAGTCAACCTGGCGCTGGCGAGGCTCGAGGGATCGGGCTCAGACGAGGAGAACAGCCTAGAGAAGAAACAAAGAAGGTTTCGGGTGAAGCTGCTGGACGGACTACACGGCCGAGCTTGGAAGAGGACCGGGCACCTGGCGGCCAGCCCGAAGGAACTGAAGCGCGAAAATGGCGAGCAGCTGATCTTTGACGCGCTGGCGAAGCTAGACAAGGAGGCCGTCGTGGAGAAGGGGATGGCGTTCGACAACTTTTTCAAGCGGAACTACCGGAAGCGCGGCGCCGACATGGGCGAGTACCTGGCGAACAAGGAGAAGCTGTGGGAGGACCTACAATAGAGAGACAGCGCGACGAGACTCTCGGGCGACCTGATGGCCTACTTCTTGCTGGACGGCGCGGGGCTCTCGGAGGATCAGAAGAGGAGCATCGTGATGAACAGCGGCTCGGAGTGCAAGTTGGAGGCCTTCCAGCGCGCGCCCAGGGTCAACTTTCACGACGTCCACGAGAAAGAGCGGAGGAACCCGCAGCACCATCACCAGCACAGGCAGAGCAGCCAAAAGTGGAACAAGGGCCACCGCGGGAAGGCGAACCACGTGGAGGACCACGAGGAATCGGACATCTCGGACGAGGAGTTCGACGAGGAGGAGCAGGCCAACGCAGTCGACGAGGCCGACGACAACAGCGATGCTGGGGCATCGAACGACGACGAGGTCTACGAGGCGTACTCGGCCTACGAGGCGGCGCGCAAGAAGCTCAATGACACGCAGAAGCAGCGCGGTTTCTTCAAGGGCGAGGTAACCTTTGAGGAGCGTCAGGAGGCGATCAAGGAGGAGAAGAAACGGACTCAATGCGGAGCTTGCGGGCGCATCGGACACTGGGCAGGCGATAAGGACTGCCCGAAGAGCGGACAGCAGGGCGTCAAGAAGTTCGGAGGTGGTAAGGGCGGCAAGCCGAAGGGCAAGGCAAAGCCCGGGAAGTCGAAGCACGCGTTCTTCACCCTGGACGAGGAAGACGTAGATTACGAGATGGGCGACGCCGACGCGGGTGCTTTCGCGGCCAGTGGCGAGCCAGATCAGGACGACAGCGACTCGTTCCAGGAGGACTCCAGCGACGACGAGCCCAAGGATGAGCGCGAGGACGACGGCTAGCGCAACCGGAACTACGACGAGGACCGGAAGGGGTCTCAGGGGGCGGCAGCAGCGGCAGCAGTACCCAAGCCCAAGGCGAAGCCGAAGATCAAGCCGACTCAGGCGCCGCAGGAGGAGGAGTTCATCCCGACCGAGAACTTCGGTGAGTGGAAGGTCTACGAGTTGAAGAAGCGCTTGAACGAACTCAACCTGCAGGTGAGTGGCAAGCGGGAGATCCTCATCGAGCGGCTCACGGGATACTGCGCGGGCATCGCGCAGGTCAAGAAGGGGTGCAGTACGGCAAAGACGGCAGGAGCATTGTGCTCTGGGACTTCGGTGGGCCTGCGGGGCGAGAACATGAAGTGCGCCGACGGCGGCAAGTACGGACATCATGGAGGTGACGTGCGCTGCCCACTCTACTCGGAGATGAAGGTCTACAAGCAGATTCAGGAGCGTCGGGAGCAGATCAAGCTGGAGTTGGACAGCAAGCCGATCACCAAGCCGAAGATGAAGGAGAGTTCAGCGAGCTCGGCGGCATCATCTACGACAGCGACCCGGGAGTGAATCGACCACGCCAACGAGCTCACCTACCCCGTGTGCCATCGCGTCGGTATGACGCTGAAGAGCAACAAGATGAACGGGAGCAAATTCTACGGGTGCCCGAACTATCTCACCTTCATGAAGTGTAAGGGAACGTATGACTACGAGGTGGGCCAGGCGAAGCTGAGCGAGGGCGGCTCTTCGAGCCTTTCGTTTCGTGCCTAAGCGTGGGCAGGGCCAAGGAGGGAGCTCGACGTTCCCCGCAAAGTTCGGGGAGCTTCCTGGGTCAAGGACGGAGGCGCCCATTTTGGAGACGCCCTTCGAGTTTGCGGCCGAGCAGCTCGACAAGCGCAAGCTCATCTTGTTCAACGCTGGGGATGAGCACAGCTTCAACGACCAGCTGGGGAAGTCTAAGGCAGCCTTCGTGGTCGCCAACGACAGCACGTTTCACTCAGTCGACTTCGACGCCGTGGCGCTGGTCGACGCTGCATGCACCCTTTGCGTGCACAGCAAGCACTGGAGACAACATTTCGAACGATTTCTACCACCTGGCTTGGCGTGCCGGCCAACCAGCAACTATAGGCTCTTCACCTTCGCGAGCGGCACCGAGCAAAAGGGCGAGGTCTGGATCATTCCGATAGGCATCGGCGGCTACCGCGGCGAGGCACACTCAACGGAGATACCTACGGGACAGACGCCACTGCTGTTGTCGATACCAGCTCTCGAGATGCTTGACGGCCACATCCACATGAAGACGAGGAAGCTTGAGCTCACCGCGCTGGGCATCACCGTGGCGCTCATCAAGATGCAAAAGACCCCTCACCTGGGGATCGACGTGTCGCAGTTCGGTGATGGCGAGAGCGCAGGGGCGCAGAGGATGGACCTGACGTCAACCCGAGGAGATGCACTAGTCCACTACGCGAACGACCTGGAGATCGTGAAGCGGGGCTACGCATTCTTAGAGACGGATTGCCACGACGACGATTTCGACATCTCGTTGAACTCCGATGGTGCGACTGTGGATCCGAATGACCCTCGTCGCCACAACTCGGAATTTACGACCCGCTCTGGCTCGGAATCGGGCGCGTCACGATCGTCGCCCACGTTTCGCTGCAGCTCGGATATCTCACTGGCTTCGAGAGGCGTCAGAGCAGGAGACCTACGCGGAGAACTCACGAAGAGGCGGACAGAGGAGCTCACGAAAGTTTCGAACATAATCATTGCGCAGGAGAAGCACACTTGGGTAATCCGAAAATTTCGAACATAATCATTGCGCAGGTAGCCGAAAATATAGCCACGCAAGGTTTCAAGACGACGATGATTTTCGAGCCTTGGGGTGGTACCTTCAGAATTACACGAATCAGATCGGCAAATTTCGGATGGACGAATTCCCAGCCGTTAGACAAGGTAGACGGATACGATTTGCTGACGGCAGACGGCGAGAAGTTGTTGTTCAGTATCTTAGAGGAGCACGGCCCGGTTTTGACTATCGTGGCGTTTGATGGCAGAATTTGGTCAGTTATGACGAACATGTGCCCGGCGATCGACTGGGAGACTCTGCGGGGGGCCACTGGGATCCAAGTCTTGCGTTTGGTGCGAAGAATCTGCATTCGTCGTTTACAGCATGGTCGATACGTTCTTGCAGAACAGCCATGGTCAGCGGCTTCTTGGAAGTGCAAGGGAGTGTTGGCGGAAGTGTTTTGGTTAACTGGGGCATGGCTTGCTTCAGGTGCTCAGTGTGGGTTTGGCAAGAAGGACGTGGACAGCGGAACACCCATTCAGAAGCTCAGCGGCTACCTTACCAACAGCCAGTGCATCCTGAACAAGTTGGCCATGCCTTGCAAGTGCAAGGGGCCTCATGAGATGGTGGAGGGCAACAACTCAGTTGGGAAGCGAGCAGCTCATGTAGCGGCTTACCCACCGAGGATGGCAGCTGCAACATGTGAAGGACTACGTCAAAAGATCGAGCTCGACAGCGCTACCGCTTTGGCCACAGGTCACATGGAGAGGAGCTACCCAGCAGGAAGTGAAGATGGAATCGAAGCACCACCGGCAAAGAAAGCGAAGAGAGGTCCGAAGCTACTCGGGGGAGTTGGCGGTCTACGACGACGAGTCACTCGAAGAGGAGGCTGGATCACCATGCAGAAGAAGAAGTCGGACAAGGTGATGGAGATCACCAACAACTTCGCGGATTTTCTGACGCCACTCGCCCTGTTGTGGCCATCAGTGGACGAGCGGGCGGCACAGATCGGGAAGCTCGAGGAGACGAATGCGACGGTTAAGCTGCTGATGATCAGACGCAGCCCGCGCGCGCTGCTATCGGTGCAACCTCATCTTCACGCGTCGCAAGCACCTCTTCGGACAGCCTGCGCCCGAAGCGAACGAGGAATGCGGCAAGAACTCGGATGGGAAGACTGGGCGAGCTTGTCACCAAAGCAGAGAGTCATGAAGATCGCAGGTGCGGACATTCTAATTATGGTGTGCGGCGCGCAGATCGGCGAGGCGGAGGACGAGGAGAAGGATAAGGAGGCGACCCGGCAGCAGCGTTGGGATCAGCTACCACGAGAGCTTAAGATGGCAATCGGACGACTTCACGAGAATCTGGGTCACGCTTCAAAGGTGGAAATGTTAAGGGCGTTGCATATTTCGAGGGCGTCGGAGACAGCAATCAAGACATGCAGATTACTTCGCTGCGAACATTGCGAACGAACCAGGCGACCACCACTGGCTAGACCGAGCAAGTTACCTACAGTGGACGAGTTCAACGTCGTGGTCGGGTTCGACACCTTTGCCGAGATGGACGCCGATCAAGCTGAATGGCAATTTATCAACATCATATGCTTGGGTTGTTCATTTCAAGTCGTTGCGTTGTTGGGAGAAGTTCACAAGATGGCAAGTTCGAGTACCATCCTGGAGACCTGTGAGTTGTGTTGGGCTTCATGGGCTTGTGAGCCTGAGGTTGGAGTCATCGTGGACAGGGCCAAGAGCTTCCTTGGCAGTTTCTCCGAGTACATCGCGAATCGCGGCTGCCGCTTCGACTCAGCTGCCAAGGCGGCAGCATGGCGCATCGCCAGGGTTGAGCGTCATGGAGATCTCTGCCGAGCCATGTGGAGGAGAGTCTTTTGGGCCAAGCAGGTAGCAGGTCGCGAGGACGTCTTCAAGGCGGTGATCGAGATCAAACAGGTGAAGAATTCCTTGAGTAGAAGATCGGGTTTCTCACCAGCGCAGTGGGTACTTGGTCGAAATATACGGCTACCAGCAGACTTGATGGACGATGGCGAGGTGCAGCGCATTGGAGCAGTGGCCGCATCAGCGACACCAACATCACAGTTCGCAAGGAAAGTTGCACTACGGCAAGCAACACCAGAAGCACATGCGAAGGTGGCAAATGAGGACGCCATCAAGCGGGCAGAACTTCGACAAGTACGACCAGAGCGAGGACCTTTCAATGTTGGCGACTGGGTGTTCTACTACGACCAGAGGGAGCAAGGGAAGAGACCCGAGAGCGTCATCAACTGGAGGGGAGTTGCGAGAGTCATCGGCCACGAGGGCAAGCACGCTATCTGGATCGTGCACCGGGGCATCACAATCGCTTGTGCACGGAAGTATCTCGCAAAGGCTTCAGATGAGGAGGTCAGGGCCTGGCTTGCGACGGCGCGGGAGGCGAATTTGATCGACGCTGCGGGAGTCGCAGGAGGCAGCGGGTTCATAGACCTACGACGGCGGCCAGTGCCACCTGACTTTCGTGAAGACAGAGTTCCTGTGCAGCCAGAGCCAGCGGCAGCGCAGCCACCTCCAGAGGCGCCGCCACCAGAGGTGCCGCAGCCGAGTGAGAAGGAAGAAGTTCCAGCACCACAGCCAGAAGCAGCAGGGCAACAATAAGTACCATAATCACTTCGACAGGACGGACCACCTGTACCTGAGGAGCCAGCAGTTCGACAACCAGAACAGCGGGGCGAGCAGGAAGAGGCCGTGAAGGATTTCGTTTAGCAGACGATTCAATCGGAGGAAGTTCCAATGGGAGAAGATTGGGATCCAGATCTACACGACTATCATTCAGTACCTGTACGCGGTGCGCCACTCGACGATCCGTCGAAGGGGGTGAAGGCTAGGTCAACAGATGAAGCAGGAAAACGAAAAACTAAACGACAACGGCTACTCGATGATGTACCTCATTCGATTCGAGAGAGTCGGAAGGATCAGGAGGCGGCGTTCAATGTCTACGACGACAGCGATCACATGCTGGAGGCGGCCTACGTGACCTACGAGGTAAATCGGACTTTCTACGAGGAGCGCGGCATCAGCAAGGAGGTGCTAGGCTTCGGAGTGGAGAGGAACGAGTTTGAGTACGCCTGCCAAGTCGGCCAGACTACCGCGGAGAAGGGCAGAAAGGAGCTGAAGTTGAAGGAGCTCAATGAGGAGCAGCGCAGGATGTTCACAGGACCTGGAGGTTCAGACGAGAAGGAGTGGAAGTCGTGGCAAGACTTAGACGCTTGCGAGACCCTCAACGTGGCGGAGAGCGAGAGGATCTGGAAAACAAAGAGCGACCTCATCATCCCGGCCAAGTGGGTCAGGACGAACAAGAGCGATGGGGACCGTTGAAGGTGGATTCGAGGCGAAGTCGAGGATGGTGGTTCAAGGTTTCAAGGACAAGAGTCTTGGAGAATACCAGAGGGACGCACCTACAGCATCGAAGCTCGCGGAGGCGATGGTTCTTCTTGTGATTGTAAGTACCAACGTGATCATGAGTTGCGGCGATGTCAAGGATGCCTACTTTTCTGGACGCGGGATTGGACGTGGGGTTTACATCAGCCAGCTCCGATGGGGGACTTCCTGGACTACATCCCAGACAGCTCCTGAAGGCCGAGAAGGCGATCTACGGTTTCGCAGAGGCGGCACGTTTATTTTGGTTGGCTTTTTGTGAAGTCTTGGAGAAGGATGGATGGGTCCAATCAGTTCTGGAACCAGCTCTATTTTATTTCAGAGATGACAGTGGCAAGCTGGTTGGGATTCTGTGCACTCATGTAGATGATCTGTTTGCGGGTATTCTTGCAGAGTTCGAGAAGATAGCCTTCAAGTGTACGAGGGGGAAATTAAAATTCTCGAAGTGGCAGAAGGAGGAGTTTGTTTTCCGAGGTCGCGAGATCAAGAGGATGACGAACGGCGAAGTCGGCGTCGAGATGAAGGGCTACAGCCTGAACATGAAGGGCGTGACTATACCAAGAGATCGACGGAAGGAGCTTGCCAGCCCGCTCAACGAGACGGAGATCACTTCACTGCGAAAGGCCACGGGCGAGATCTCCTGGCTGGCGCGACAGCTACGAGCGGATCTAGCATTCCAAGCAGGACAAGCGCAACGAGCTATGGTGGCACCGTGCGCGGCGGATCTAGTGAAGGTCAACAAGGCTATCAACGACGGGGAGCGAGGCGCGGACTACATCCAGAAGTTTCCGACGGGGACCGACTTGTCCAAGGCGGTGGTGGTCATCATGTGCGGTTCTGGACACGCGAACGGTAGCCCGGAGAGCGACGATATCAGCAAGTACAAGAGCATCGGAGGTCATATGCTGTTCATTGCCGAGGAAGAGGTGCTCAGTGGTAAGTTGGTCAAGGCTGCGATGATGGACTATAGTTCGAAATCGACTCAGCGCGTGTGCAGGAGTGCGTTAGCAGCGGAGGCATCCCACTTAGCAGATTCGCTTGAAGCTGGAGAGCGGTTGTGTGTTCTACTCGAAGAGGTTATCAACAACAAGCTGGATCTCAAGAGCTGGCAGAATATTGTGGTGCAGCGTTCGCGTTTGTTTCTCACGGATGCCAGATCAGTGTGTGTGATTATTTGGCCAAGGCAGGTTCTGGCTTAAGTCGTGACCGGCGTATGGCCATCGAAGGTGCTTTGTTGAAGGAGGCTTTGAGACAACCGAATACAGAATTGCGGTGGGTTGACGGTATGCAGAATCTATCAGATATTTTGACGAAAGAGGGCGTGGACTTGGAGTATTTCCGACACTACTTAAGAACGAACCGTTTGACTATCCAACAGGATTCGGCAGCGGTACGTATCAAAGAAAAGAAAAGAGCACAGAGAGCCGCGAGGAAGTCCGAGAAGCCCGACAGGAGTGCCGAACACAAAGCTAGACGTGAGTCAGTTGCTGCAGGTGTTCGTTTTGCTGAGTGAGACGAGGTCGTGACGTTCGAGGCTACAAAGTAAAAGTCAAGAGTCTGAGATTCCCCAGGGGAGATCTACGTGAGGCCTCTGGGGACCAAGTGCGTGAGACCTGAGCCTGTTGCTAGCAAGCCTTGTGGCCCTCTGGGGGCCCGCCAGCCTAGCCTCTCACTGTTTTCCTTACCCTGTTTCCTATCGCTCCGTCTCCGTGCACTGTTTATGCCCGTCGCCGTATTTGGGCTCTCAAGGCCGGCCCTTTTAACTTTAGCTATCGTACTGGGCTCGACTGAGCCCCCGCGAACAGCAAGTTGATTTGGTCCGCTAGCCAGCGGGAATGCAAAAGCATCAGATCAGCAATCAGAATATGCTATGCTGCGCTATGCTATGCTAGGCTAGGCTATGCTATGCTATCCATGCAATGCTATGCTATGCTATGATATGCTGCGCTATGCCATGCTATGCTATGCTATGTTATGCTGTGCTGCGCTATGCTATGCTGTGGTATGCTATGCTGCCCTATGCTATGCTATGCTATGCTATGCTATGCTATGCTATGCTATGCTGCGCTGTGCTATGCTAAGCTATGCTGCGCTATACTGTGCTATGTTATGTTATGTTATGCTGCACTATGCTATGCTGCGCTATGCGATGCTATGCTATGCTATGACATGCTATGCTATGCGAATGCTGCGCTGCGCTGCGCCAAGCTAAGCTGAGCTAAGCTAAGTTAAACTAAGCTAGGCTAGGCTAAGCTAAGCTAAGCTAAACTAAGCTAGGCTAGGCTAAGCTAAGTTAAGCTATGCTAAGATGAGATAAGCAACGCTAAGCTAAGGGGGCGCAACTGGGGGAACCGCGGGGCGGATACTGGGGGAACCGCCCGGGGCGCTTTCCACTGCCCGGCCCCTTTAAACCCAGAGAGTAAGAACCCTGCTAGGCAGAGCCTAGGTATGGAAAAAAACAGCCCCCCATAGGCCCCCGAGAGCTCTCCTAATAGTCCCCAAAGAGCATCCACGAGGACCCCGACCCACAACCCAAGGACGCTGGCGGGATGGGCCGAAGGCCATTCCATATTGTACCACATAGGTTGCAACACATAAGGTGCACAACAAATATGGCACCACGTATATAGCACACCATACATTGCACAACATCGATTGCACAAGGTAGACGTACATACAAACATCCATCCATCCATCCATCCATCCGTCCATACATACATACATGCATTACATACATCCATACATACATACATATATGCATGCATGCATACATACATACATACTTTCATACATTCATACATGATATATATATACACATATATATATAGCTATATGTATATGTATACATGTGTATATATATACAAGAACCATCGCGCGCACTTCGCGCGCGCTCAGGTTCTAGCAGGCCCCAGGCCTTGACGAGCTCACTGATCCACGAAAGTAGTGGATGAAGAAGCGTCCATAACGCTAAACGCATCATGGGCAATGAGAACGCCATGCGTGTCAATCCGTGTTCCTGAAAGTTGGAGAAGATGATTGCGTAGGGGGCGGAGGCCTGATGAATCGGGTTCCCAGAAGGTCTTCTGGAAACATGGTTTTTGGGGCGTCTTAGGGAGCCTCTTGGGGCGTGCCGTCGTCGTCGTCGTCGTCGTCGTCGTCGTCGTGATGTCGTCGTCGCCTCTTGGGGCGCGCCGTCGTTGTCGTCGTCGTCGTCGTCGTCAACTTCGTCGTTTCGTCGTCTTCGTCGTCGTCGTCGTCGGATGGACGCCTCCCAAAATCCATCCAGCACTTCTGGACCTCCTCTGGAGGACCTCCTGGCCCCATCCGTAGGACTGGCTGAAACCGATCACTAAGTCACAGACTCGGGCCCCAGCGTCGAGAGAGGCCAGAACACGTCCCGGGTGCTACCATACAGTTCAAAAGAGCCCTTGGGGCAACTTTGTGCGAAACGATCCGAGGAGGGCCGCGAGAAGGCGATAAGTCATGTTCCCAATCAAATGGCACGCGTGCTCTGGCTCTTGCACATATGAGGGGAGAAGGAGGAGGAGACGCAGATGGGGGGATCGAGGAAACAAAGAGGAAGAGGAGGAGAAGGAGGAGGAAGAGGAGGAGGAGGAGGACGAGAAGGGGCAGGTTGGGCCAGGGCGCCCCACTGCTGAATCAGCGGTTGTCGATTGGGACCTGCTCGAATGAGCTTTTCCCCAAACAGCTTGCTGAACGGGGTGCTGTTGTGATAGAAGCTAACTCTGGCCGAAGGAAGTGGAAGCAAGGACATCCTCACAAAAATTTGATGGTCCGGGCCGTTTCGCTTGAGACATCCTCACAACTCTCGTTTCTGAGTTGGCCGGGATTGGCCGTTTCGCCTGAGACATCCTCGAAAAGTTGCGCTCCAGGACGCCGCGCGAGAGGTGGTCCGGGCCGTTTCGCTTGAGACATCCTCGAAACTCTGAGCCCCGAGGTGCCGTGCGAGAGGTGGTCTGGGCCGTTTCGCCTGAGACATCCTCGAAACTCTGAGCTCTGAGATGCCGCGCGAGAGGTGGTCCGGCCCGTCTCGCCTGAGACATCCCCGCAACTTCTGAACTCTGAGATGCCCTGCGCGAGGTGGTCCGGCCCGTCTCGCCTGAGACATCCTCGCATCTCTGAGCTCTGAGATGCCGTGCTCATGGTGGTCCGGCCTGTTTCGCACAAGACATTCTCGCAACTCTGAGGTCCCGGATGCCGCGCAAGAGGTGGTCCAGCCTGGGGGCCCAGAAGACCACATGTTACATATCCCCCCTGGGACCCTGGGAGCCCGCCTGAGACATCCTCGAACTTCTGAGCTCTGAGATGCCCTGCGCGAGGTGGTCTGGCCCGTCTCGCCTGAGACATCCTCGCAACTCTGAGCTCTGAGATGCCGTGCGCAAGGTGGTCCGGCCTGTTTCGCACAAGACATTCTCGCAACTCTGAGCTCCCAGATGCCGCGCAAGAGGTGGTCTAGCCTGGGGGCCCAGAAGACCACATGTTACATATCCCCTCTGGGACCCTGGGAGCCCCAGGAGGCCCCAGAGAACTTCAGGAGGCCGCAGGACGCCCAGGACAGGCCCCAGGGGTCTCCAGGAGATTCCCAGGAGGCTCCCAGGAGGCACCCTATCAGAACATGTCAAGTTAATACACATCCGGTGTCGATTCGTTGATTTTCCCTGCTCTTGTGGCCCCCCCCTCGGCTACAGGTTAGATATTCCCCCCTGGGAGCCCCAAGAGGCTTCAGGAAACCCCAGGTGGAATTCAGGAGGCTACAGGAAGCCCAGGAGGAAGCCCCAGGAGGTCCCCAGGAGGCCCCAGGAGGCACCAGGAGGCCCCCGCAACTCGGAGCTCTGAGACGCCGCGCTCGAGGTGGTCCGGCCCGTTTCGCCTGAGACTTCCTCGCAACACGTTTCGCCCGAGACACCGGTTGGTCCGGCCCGTTTCGCACAAGACATTCTCGCAACTCTGAGCTCCCAGATGCCGCGCAAGAGGTGGTCCAGCCTGGGGGCCCAGAAGACCACATGTTACATATCCCCCGTGGGACCCTGGGAGCCCCAGGAGGCCCCAGAGGACGCCCAGGACAGTCCCCAGGGGTCCGCAGGAGATTCCCAGGAGGCTCCCAGGAGGCCCCCTATCAGAACGTGTCAAGTTAATACACATCCGGTGTCGATTCGTTGATTTTTCCTGCTCTTGTGGCCCCCCCCCCCAGCCATTTTGGGGGGCCCCGACGGCCACATGTTAGATATCCCCCCTGGGAGCCCCAAGAGGCTTCAGGAAGCCCCAGGTGGGGTCCAGGAGGCCACAGGAGGCCCAGGAGGAAACCCCAGGAGGTCACCAGGAGGCCCCAGGAGGCCCACGCAACTCGGAGCTCTGAGACGCCGCGCTCGAGGTGCTCCGGCCCGTTTCGCCTGAGACTTCCTCGCAGCACGTTTCGCCCGAGACACCGTCGCAACTCTGGGGTCCGAGATGCAGCGCGCGAGGTGGTCCAGCCCGTTACGCCTGAGACATCCTCGTAACTCTGGGCTCCGAGATGCCCTGCGCGAGGTGGTCCGGCCCATCTCGCCTGAGACATCCTCGCAACTCTGAGCTCTGAGATGCCGTGCGCAAGGTGGTCCGGCCCGTTTCGCACAAGACATGGACGTCCCGAGATCTTTTCAAGGCGGGGACACAGATGAACGAACGGCTGCGCGTCCTTGCGCTCAGCTGTGAGGCACCGTCAACCACAGAGAGAAAAATGAGACAGAGCATGAGTGTGCACGCATGCTCGAGAGGGCTCGGGGGGCGGGGGACCAGAGAAGCTATGCGATGCAAGAAGGAGCGGAGCCAAAGGGGCGACATAATGAAAACCCCTCTTGACTTCCTTCACGTGCAAGCACAAACCAGGACGTCCCGAGATCTTTTCAAGGCGGGGGCACAGATGAACGAACGGCTGCGCGTCCTTGCGCTCAGCTGTGAGGCACCGTCAACCCAAGCCGTTCCTAATAATGTTTACTGGGTGGGTGGGCAAGGGTGATTATATAACGACGCGCGCCATTCACTCAAAAGGACTTTAGCGAGTTTCCTATTGAGGGCTGGCGGATAGGCGGCAGCGATAGCGGTCCATTTCGCACCATTCGGGGCGTTGCCCTCCAGCACGATGTGTGGACGGCCAGACTTGTTACAAATGCCATTGATCTGACCACGCCGACGATCGAGGCAGCAACTATCCTGAACATCTATGTTCAGACACAAAAATCTTGTTCGTTTGCGCCAGCGAGCCCCCTCCTGACACTGATCGAGACATCTTACAACAGCCCCCCGTTCTATAACCCCCAGAACCTCTCTCGTGGCAAAAACGCGTGAATTCACAGGATGCTCAAGTATGCAGGGGCCTTTGAAATTCTCGCAACATCTGATGACGCTCAGCGCGGCCCGCATGGTCTTATTGCCCGATGCCAGGCGAGCCAGCTGTTTTGTACTCAGAAGATGCCGCGGAAGTCACCAGGGCTGCGATGCCGAGCGGATGGCTCCCACTCGGTCGGCAGCGGTGGTCCAGGGCCCACAAGGCGGCGCCAGCATCGCGGCCAAGACGCGGCCTGCGGCGATGTCGGAGCACAAGCCCCGCAGGACCTTCCGTCGGGTGAGGTCGCCGCCCGGCCCGTGCAGCGTGTCCCAGAACCTGGCTGGCACGCCCATGGCCATTGCGGACCGACCCGCGCCTCCTTTGCCACTGAAGCAGTCGGCCACATATTGGCCAGTCAGACGCAGCCGAGCTCCCGCAAGTCGAGCGGCGAGGCGCGATCCGAAATGATGTCCGCGAGCTGAACCCCGCAGACCAGGAACACGTTTTGCACCGTGCGGCTCCGAGTTGACCACGTGGCTGCCAGGCGCGCGTGCTTCTCGTAGCGGACGACGCTGCGCTTGGCTCTCCACTGCCAGCGTGTCTGCACCTCGGCCAGCCGCCCCCACCTCCTCGCCATGCATACCAAGGCCCTTGAAAGGCAAACCTGATACGGCACCAACTCGGCTCTTGCTGGCAGGTCTTGGAGACGTAGGCTGAACCTCCTGCGGTACTCTGGGCACGTGAAGTTCCACGGGTACTCGGGGTGCTTCTCCTTCTTCATCTGACACAGCACAGGGCCCAAGAAGCGCATCCAGGGCGAGTCTGACTCTAGCGACACCTTCACCAGGCCCGCTCTTCCCCACGGGCCTTCCTCCTCCGGGGAGAGCCTCAGGGTCCAGAAACTCCAGCCCGGGGGGAGGCGCCAGGCACCGTAGCTCGACCCGTCGGGGTTGAAGTGCAGGACGCCGACCATCAGCCTCTCGGCCCAGGAGGGGTGAGTCCCAGTCTGGTGCAGTCCGGTCAGCTGGCTCACCAACGCCGAGGTCACCATGGCATCGACCCTGCTCTCCATGACCTCGCCAATGGTCGCAACCCTCTGGTACTCGCGCAGCGACGGAATCCACGCGGCCTCCCTCTCCAGGTAAGGGGGCCCGTAGTGGCGGGCAAGGCGCTCGTGCGACTGCGCGAGCCTGGGCTGCCGCGCGGCGTCGGTCTCGACCTCGGGCTCGGAGCTCCCGCTGTCGGAGGAGCCGTCGCTCTCTCGCACTCCCTGAGCGGGCTCCGCTGGCACAGGCATCTCCTTCAGGTCCTCCGCCATCTGCCCCAAGCTCCGCGGCAGGGGACGGCCCTGCACCGCTGTCTTCAGGAGCTCCGACTCGCACAGCTGGTGCTCCCGCCGAGCTGCCGGCGACGGCAGCGGCGCCACTGGCGGCAAAGGGGCAAGCTGCCACGGGCATCCCGCCTCCTGACCCTGGGCAGACGGCCCCAGGCCAGGCCTCAGGCGAGACGGCGCCGGCCGCCGCGTGCGCCGGCGTCCCGCCCCTGGCCTCGCGCCCTGTCTGGTCTGCAGGGGGCCGAGGCAGCGGCCGCGCCCGTCCGGCGCCCGCGGGCACACAGGCAGCATCGCGGGCCGCGGCGCCACCGGCTACCTTCTCAGGTGCGGACCAGGCGGGAACCCGCCCTGAGCCCGCCTGGGAGCCCTCGAGCTCCAACAGCTCAGCCAGAAGGGCGGACTCTGCGCCGTCAGGATCGAATAGCCGTGAGGGGAGGTCGGCACAGTTGAGCTCACTGGGTATCCAACGAACCGAACAACGAATATTTCGGCTCAGACAGACAGCGTGAAATCGACGAATCTGGACCAACAAGTTGAAACAGGAGCTCCTCCCTCGATTGAAGCTTAGCACGACCGACATATTGTCACAGAGCAGCAACTGACGTATGTGGGACCCAAACACCGTGGTGGCGATGCGATGTATGCTGCTGACCAGGGCTCGGGCCTCTAAGGTCAGGATGCCCTCAGGGTGCTGCCAGGCTCTTGCGAAGCAGGGCTCCCGCAGACCTGCGCGGAGCCCCCGGGCGGGCACCTCCGGGAAGTCCCTCACAACGTCCCACTGGCCCAGCTCCTCCTCATCTTCAGGAAGGCCCTTGAGTTCCCATTTTCCACTCTCGCTCATGCTGAAACCAGCTGCACAGAGCGCAGCCTCGCGGGCACTGTGCGCGCAGCGCCGGCGGAAGCGGGCTCGCTCAGGCACGCGCCCGACTGACTCCACCAGCTCCCGCGGCCAAAAGGCCCTTGCCAGTCCGTAGCCGTGAAGACTGGCATCTGACTGCTGCACCAAGGGATTCCAAGGTAGCCACCAATCTGATTCCAGGAAGTACATCAAAGAGCTGAAGGCCGTCAGCTCCTGCCGCGCCTCAGTCCATAGCACGGCCGTCTCGTCGTAGTGGGCTCACACGAAGCCGTAGACTGAATTGAAGGCTGACAAGGTGCCGCGCGAGCAGAGGCCACAAAAGGTTAGGTGGCCCAGCACTGCTTCCACGGCCCACCCCTTGACGCGGCGGCGGGCTAGGAGGCCTCGCACGGCCTGGCGGCAGCGCCAGAACCGATCACTGGTCACACGAGTGCGCAATTGGCCCCCGTCGATCTCCGTCCCCAGCGCTACTGCCTTGTCCGGCACCAGCTCGTCTTTGTGCAGCAGTGGGCTCAGCTTGGTGAACTCGCCTGTCAGCTGGTTCATCACGCCGCTCACGAGTTCAGAGAAGAGCGAGAAGACCCCCAAGTTATCAACATACACGTAGTGCCTGACTTCCTGGGACGCCCTGCCCGGCGCGAACACGAGCGGTGGCCCATGGTCTGAGAGACCGGGCCCCCGAAGGAGCGCGCTGCTGCGGCGGCTCACCTCCTCGTTGGCCCGCTGGGCGAAGTAGAGGGACCAGCTGAAGCCCATGGGCAGCGCCTGCCAGCAAGGGTAGATGGCCGTCGACGTCTGCACCTTGGTCCCCTCGACCTCGGTCACGCCGAAAGCCCCAGCCTTGACCGGCGGCAGGCAGAAGTACTGCGAGAGGGCCGAATCAATGCGCATCCTATGGAAGCAGTCCTTCACGTCCGCCATGCCGATGTACACCTGCTGCGCCTCCAGCGCGGCGCGGAGGTCCTCGTAGTTCGAGAAGCCCGCGTCTGGCACGTGCACCTCGATTCTGGCGAGGCCCTCGCTGCTCAAAAGCTCCACCCCAGGAGGGTCCTTGAAGTGGGCGTTCGTACGGCGGGCGTCGACTATGAGGCGAAGTCGGCGCCGCCCATCCTTCCACGCGAAAAACATCTCAATTCTCTCTTTCGGTGTTAGAGTCCATCCCAGAATGCCAGCCGACAGCAGCCGGCGCACCAGGCCGCGGTACTCCTTGTGGTTGAACTTGAGGACCGAGTCGAAGTATGGCTCGACGTCAGTCGGCAAGGGTGATTCTCGCAACATGCGCTCATGGCGCTCCTGCAGGAAAGTAAGGGCCTCGCCAGGCAAGAGGTCCTCTAGACGCGGGCAGTCGCTCACGTCCATCGGCATGCTGACGAGCCCTGCACTGTAGGAGGCGACCGTCGTCGGGCCACTGCGCCCGTCGTATGGCGAGCGGCCCCGCAGCAGCTCCCGGAGGGCCGCCTGCGGATCCTGCAACTTGGCGTCCGGCTGCCGGCCCCGAACGAGGCCCTCGAAGCGCGCAAGTACATCCCGCTGCATGTCATTGGCTGGGCCAGGAAACGAGTCGTACCCCGACATCCAGTTAACGGCATCGACGATGCCGTTGACCTCCGCCGCAATCCGATTCTCTCGGCCGAACTGCCTCGCCCTGCAAGACCTGCCGCGAATTCGGCGGCCAGCGTCGCCCAGCAGCGGGGGCGGCAGGAAGCTGCGGGCTCCGCGCGAGGGCGGCAGGCGGCCGCCGTCGTGCCCCGGCAAAAAGGGCCCGGGGGAGGGGCTGGTCCCCCCGGGCCCGGGGGCCGTCATGGCCCCGCGGAGGCGACGCCCCTGGCCCGGCCGCGCCCGCGGCCGCCTCGGCCGCCACCACGCCCCGCACCTGCTGCGTCGCCTCCAGCTCCTTCTGCTCCGCCGACGGTCCTAGTAGGCACCCCGCGTAGCGAACCTGCCCGACTCTGCGCCTGCTCCACCTCGTACGTCTTCTGCGCCCCCTGGTGGATGTAGCCCCTGAGCTCTGACCCCGAGACGTCCTTCTCCGAGCTCACGTCCGCGAAGATGTCCGCGTTCGTCCAGCTCGGCTTGAGCAGGTCTCCGTAGGCCTCCAGCGTGGCGGACCCGCGGTGAGTCATCTTCCCCACCATCATCAGGCCGCTCATGCTCGGCTGGACACGTAATAAGCCCTGGTACCAGGCCTCCACGATCGTCCTCAGCTTCTGCACCACCCAATCATTCTCCCCACGGCCCCTCACGCATACGGTGAGGTCGGGCTCGAGCCGCAGGTCGCCTCCGTGCCTCACCATGTGCTCGCGCATGTGGAGAGCCCACGGCGGTCTGCCCACCCGTGCGTCTGGGCGGCGCCCCTGCCTCGACTCGCCTACCACGTCTCGCCATCGTCTGTCCCGTCCGCCCTGCTCGTCGTAGAAGACCCCGAGCGTGCGGGCGAGGGCGTCACGTTGCTCACCCTGCGGCCCCGCCAGCAGCGGCTGCGCCAGCTCTGGCATAGCCGTGCCGCGTGGGGGCCCGGCGGGCTCCTCATCCTCGAGCGGCGCCGCGGCCGCAGTGCGTCGGCGCTCGGGGCCCTTGGCACGCGCCTGGCTCCTGCTTGGGCCATGCCTGAAAGCCTCCTCCTCTGCCAGGCGCCCAGCGTCCGACCCCGCGTCCAGCCGGCCGAGTCGCCCCGTGCCACCGTCGGCGGACCTCAGCACACCGAGCGCCTCAGGCCCGTCCTCGAAGCTCAGGCCTCCAGTCTTCGCCACGTCGACCTCCGCCCCGATCACATCGTCGGGCACGCCACTGCGGCCGACCCAGGCGTCACCCCCAGCAGGAGCCTCCAGCGGCGTCCCCGCCCGGCGAGCCACGGCCATGCTCAGGTACAGCAGGCCCCTCCGCTCCGCGGCCAGCCGCCTACCAGCGTCCTCCTGCCACGAGACCCGCTGGCCGCTCACGGCCCCGGCCTCCCTCGGCTCAGGCGACGCCGCCTCTACCTCCAGCGCCGCCTGACGGCCCCGCGTCAGCGTCTTGGCCCGATTCTCAGGCCCCAGCGCCTCTTCGAAGCGATACAGCCTCCGCATCCTGCCCATCCGCTGCGCCAGCGGGATGGGTCGGGCAGGCCAGGTCTCGGCCCTGCCGCAGCTCATGTCCTCCACGTAGATGTCAACCTCTGGGGACAGGATGACCCGTTCGCCCTCTGCCACGTAGTGCAGCTGCACCCATACGTCATCGACGTCGTCGCCGGCGAATCGGCAGACCCCAGGCTCCACTGAGAGCGCTCTAGTCCACCACCTCCGCCCCACGACGCTGAGGAGCCACCACACGAGCGTCGTCATGCCTGCGACCGGGAACTCCCACCAGCCAGTGCACCAGGCCTCCGGGCAGCACCCCAGTGAGCCTCCCAGCCGCCCTCTCGCCCGGCGTCGCCGCCGGTCGCCTCGCAGGCCGGGCGGGTCGCACCCGGCGGCGGCTCGCAGGCCGGGCAAGCCGCGCGGGGAGGCGGCTCGCAAGCCGGGCAGGCCGCGGCCTCTGGGCCAGCCGCCGCCTCTGGACACGCAGGACAGGCCGGGCACGAGGGTCAGGGCAGGCCGCCCGCGTCGGGCCCTCCTCTGCTCCAACGTAGGCCGCGGCCTCCAGCGCCACTACCACCCAGGCCAGCGGCGCGGCCGCCCCTCAGGGATGGCGCCCATCCATCGACTCTGGACCAGAGAAGCTATGCGATGCAAGAAGGAGCGGAGCCAAAGGGGCGACATAATGAAAACCCCTCTTGACTTCCTTCACGTGCAAGCACAAACCATCTCGCAACTCTGAGCTCTCAGATGCTGCGCAAAAGGTGGTCCAGCCTGGGGGCCCAGAAGACCACATGTTACATATCCCCCCTGGGACCCTGGGAACCCCAGGAGGCCCCAGAGAGCTTCAGAAGGCCGCAGGACGCCCAGGACAGGCCCCAGGGGTCCGCAGGAGATTCCCAGGAGGCTCCCAGGAGGCCCCCTATCAGAACGTGTCAAATTAATACACATCCGGTGTCGATTCGTTGATTTTTCCCATTTTGGGGGGCCCCGACGGCCACATGTTAGATATCCCCCCCTCGGAGCTCCAAGAGGCTTCAGGAAGCCCCATGTGGGGTCCAGGAGGCCACAGGAGGTCCAGGAGGAAGCCCCAGGAGGTCACCAGGAGGTCTCAGGAGGCCCCAGGAGGCCCCCGCAACTCGGAGCTGAGACGCCGCGCTCGAGGTGGTCTGGCCCGTTTCGCCTGAGACTTCCTCGCAGCACGTTTCGCCCGAGACACCGTCGCAACTCTGGGGTCCGAAATGCAGCGCGCGAGGTGGTCCAGCCCGTTACGCCTGAGACATCCTCGCAACTCTGGGCTCCGAGATGCCCTGCGCGAGGTGGTCCGGCCCGTCTCGCCTGAGACATCCTCGCAACTCTGAGCTCTGAGATGCCGTGCGCAAGGTGGTCCGGCCCGTTTCGCACAGGACATTCTCGCAACTCTGAGCTCTCAGATGCTGCGCAAGAGGTGGTCCAGCCTGGGGGCCCAGAAGACCACATGTTACATATCCCCCCTGGGACCCTGGGGGCCCCAGGAGGCCCCAGAGAGCTTCAGGAGGCCGCAGGACGCCCAGGACAGGCCCCAGGGGTCCGCAGGAGATTCCCAGGAGGCTCCCAGGAGGCCCCCTATCAGAACGTGTCAAATTAATACACATCCGGTGTCGATTCGTTGATTTTTCCTGCTCTTGTGGCCTCCCCCCCATTTTGGGGGGCCCCGACGGCCACATGTTAGATATCCCCCCCTCGGAGCTCCAAGAGGCTTCAGGAAGCCCCATGTGGGGTCCAGGAGGCCACAGGAGGTCCAGGAGGAAGCCCCAGGAGGTCACCAGGAGGTCCCAGGAAGCCCCAGGAGGCCCCCGCAACTCGGAGCTCTGAGACGCCGCGCTCGAGGTGGTCCGGCTCGTTTCGCCTGAGACTTCCTCGCAGCACGTTTCGCCCGAGACACCATCGCAACTCTGGGGTCCGAAATGCCGCGCGCGAGGTGGTCCAGCCCGTTACGCTGGAGACATCCTCGCAACTCTGGGCTCCGAGATGCCGTTCGGGATGAAGAGGAGGTGGATGAGGAGGATGAGGAGGGAGGAGGAGGGAGGAGGAGGAGGAGGAGGGAGGAGGAGGAGAGGAGGAGGAGGAGGAGGGAGGAGAGTAGGAGTAGGAGGAGGAGGAGGAGGAGGAGGAGGAGAGGAGGAGGAGGAGGAGGAGGAGGAGAAGGGGGAGGAGGAGGAGGAGGAGGAGGAGGAGGAGGAGGGGGAGGAGGCATGTTTAACATGCCATGCCAGCCCGCACTGGACGGGCACGCAAACGACCTTGGAAACCGCAGTGGGTCAAAAAACCCTGTTCGGGGATACTGCACTCCGGCTATATTTTTTTTGTTGGTAGCTGAGCCGCGATAGATTTTCGAGGCTGGGCCAAGCGGGGAGGCTGGGTCCATGGACAGGGCCAGCGGGGCGAGGGGGGCTGGGGCAACGACCAGGGGGGTAGGCTGGGTCCAGTGCCAGGACCAGGGGGGCGAGGGCGGCTGAGGACGGGTCAGGGAAGGAGGCTGGCTCTAGGACCACGACCGGGACCAGGGGGACGACGACGAACGAGAATAAAGGGACCGGCGCGAGGGGGGCTGGGTCCAGGGCCAAGGCCATGGGTACGACGACGAGCGAAAATGAAGGGTCCAGGGAGAGGGGGTCTGGGGACAGGGCCAGGGGAGGACGTTGGGTCCAAGGACAGGACAGGGTGGCGACGACGAGGGGGTCTGGGTCGAAGACCAGGGTGAAGGCCGGGTCGAGGGCCAGGACCAGGGGGACGACGACAAACGAAAATAAAGGGTTCGGGGCGAGCGGGGCCGGGACCAGGGCCAGGTGAGGAGGCTAGGTCTGGGGCCAAGTGCCGTGCCGAAAAAAAACGGTCGGGGCGGAAGGGGCGCGTTGGCTGGTGGGGCCAGCGCCGTGCCAAAATCAAGCTGTCGGGGCGGAGGGGGTGCGCTGGCTGGTGGGGCCGGCGCCGAAGGGGCACTCTGGCTGGCGGGCTGGCTGCGCTGGCTGGCGGGGGAAGGATGCGGAGGGCTGGGGGGGCTGCTTCGGCATGGCTGCTATAGAAAGTGGATGCGGAGGGGGCGCGCTGTGAGGCGCGGGCCGAGGGGCTGCATCGACCGGTGCCGTGACGAAACAAAGTCGTCGGAGCTCTCAGACACCCTGTGCAAGAGAATGACAAAGTCGGGGTGGACGGAGCGAGCTGGCTGGTGTTTTGGGGGGATGCGGAGGGGGCGCGCGGGATGAGGGAAGAGGGTGTCGTGCCGAAGTGGAAAGGTTGGGGCGGAGGAAGCGCGCTGGCTGGGGGGTGGGGGGATGGTGGTGTGGGCGCGGGGAGAGGGGTGGAGTGCCGCGCCAGAATGAAAGGATCGGGGCGGAGGGGCGCGCTGGCTGGCGGGTGGAGGGCGCAGGGGGGGGGGCACGCGGGATGGGGGGGGGCAGTGCCGAAATAAAAATGTCGGGGGGAAGGGGCGCGCTAGCTGGCGGGTGGGGGTGGGGGGGATGCGGAGGGGGCGTGCCGCGCTGACATAAAGGGGTCGGGGCGGAGGGGTGTGCCGCGCCGGAATAAAGGGGTCGGGGCGGAAGGGGGCGCTGGCTCGCGGGCGGGGGGGGCGCGGGGAGGGCGCGCGGGATTGGGGTGCGGGCCGGAATAAAAAAGTCGGGGCGGAGGGGGCGCGCTGGCTGGCGGGCAGGGGGATGGTGGTCTGGGTGGGCGGGGAAGGGGGGTGCCGTGCCGAAAGGAAAGGGTCGGGGCGGAGGGGGCGCGTTGGCTGGCGGGCGGGGGGGCGGTGGTCCTGATGGGTGAGGGGGGAGGCGCGCTGAAATAAAAATGTCGGGGCGGAGGAGGCGCGCTGGCTGGCGGGTGGGGGTGGTGCGGAGGGGGCGCGTGGGATGGGGGGGGCCGTGCCGAAATGCAAGGGTCGGGGCGGAGGGGGCGCGCTGGCTGGTGGGCGGGGGGACGGGGGCGCGCCGGGGTCGCGCTGGCTGGTGGAATGATTGGGCGATGGAGAGGGTGCCGTGCCGAGATAAAGTCGTCGGAGCTCTAGACACCCCGTGCAAGAGAATAAAGGAGTCGGATCGGAGGGGCGTGCCGTGCCGAAATAAAGGGGTCGGGGCGGCGGGGCGCGCTGGCTGGTGAGTAGGTGGGTGGGTAGTTGGGAGGGCGTGCTGAAATAAAAGGGTCGGGGCGGAGGGGCGCGCCGGCTGGCGCGCGGGGGGGCGCGGAGGGGGCGCGCGGCGAGGGAGTGGGGGCCGCGCCGATGCGAAAAGGGTCGCGGGGCGGGGGGGGGGCGCGCTGGCTGGCATGTGGGGGGATGCGTGTGTGTGTGTGTGTGTGTGTGTGGTGTTGTGTGCGTGTGTGTGTGTGTGTGTGTGCCGTGCTGATATAAAAAAGGTCGGGGAGGTGGGGCGTTGGCTGGTGGGTGGGTGGGTGGGTGGGTGGGTGGGGGGGTGGGGGGCGCGGAAGGGGGGATGCCGTGCCGAAATAACGAAGTCGGGGCGGGGGGCGCGCTGGCTGGTGGGTGGGGGGATGCGGAGGCGGCGTGCCGTGCCGAAATAAAAAATCGGTGCGGAGGGGCGTGCCGCGCCGAATCAAAGGCGTCGGGGCGGAGGGCGCGCTGGCTGGTGGGCGGGGGGGGGGATGCGGAAGGGATGTGCCGCGCCGAAATAAAAGGGTCGGGGCGGAAGGGGCGTGCCATGCTGAATTAAAAGAAGGTCGGGGCGGAAGGGGGGCGCGCGGGGGGGGCGGCGTGCCGAAGTAAAAGGGTCGGGGCGGAGGGTGCGCGCTTGGCTGGTGGGTGGGGGGATGCAGGAGGGGGTGCCTCGTCGAAATGCAGGGGTCGGGGCGGGGGGCGCGCTGGCCTGTGGGTGGGGGACTGCGGAGGGGGTGTACCGTGCCGGAATAAAAAAGTCGTGGTGGAGGGGGCGCGCTGGTTGGTGGGTGGGGGGATGCGGAGGCGGTGTGCCGTGCCGAAGTAAAGGGGTCGGGGCGGAGGGGTGTGCCGTGCCGGAATTAAGGGGTCGGGGCGGAGGGGCGCGCTGGCTGGTGGGTGGGAGGGATGCGGAGGGGGTGTGCTGTGCCGAAAAAAAATCGGGGCGGAAGGGTGTGCCGTGCCGAAATTAAAGGGTCGCGGCGGAGGGGCGCGCTGGCTGGTGGGTGGAGGGGGTGCGGAGGGGGTGTTGAGGGGGGCAACCGTGCCGAAATACAAGGGTCGGGGCGGAGCGAGATAAGAGGGGTTGGGGCGGAGGGGCGCGCTGGCTGGTGGAATATGCGGGTGATGGAGGGGGTGCCGTGCCGAAGTACAGTGGTCGGAGCTCTAGACACCCTGTGTAGGATAAGAACTTCCCAGACAGCTCTCTGGTAGCGTGATGCAACTTCAGAGCCTCTGGAGACTCTCGGGCCCATGATGATGAACCATGTCCCCGAAAACTTTCTGGGGACATGATTTGTTGGGGTGCGTTGGGGGGCCTCTTGGGCGTTCCCTCGGGGCCCCTTGGGGGCCTCTTGGGGCTTTCTGGGGGCCCCATGGGGGCCTCGCGGGGCGTCTTGGGAGCCTCTTGGTGGCCTCCGGGGGCCTTCTGGGGGCCTCTGGGGCCATAGGCCTCGAAATATCAGTTCGTGGTTCCTCTCTGGGCCCTCTCGTGGGGCGCTCTTGGGGCGCGCTTGGGTTGTTTGGGAGCCTTCTGGGCCGTCCTGGGTCCCTCTTCGAGGTCTCGTGGGCCGTCTTGGAGCGATCTGAAGGGCCTCCGAGGCCGTGAGGGAGCGCTGGGAAGCGGGATAAGCGAGAAGTCATTTTTTTGGCCGGAAAACATATCGCCCCCCCCCGTGTGTGTGTGTGTGTGTGTGTGTGTGTGTGTGTGTGTGTGAATAAGCGAGAAGTCCAAAATACTTAGACAACTCACGGAAAATGTACGAATTGTGTCTCTCAAGGCCCCCTTGGGGAGCCTCTTGATGCCGTCCTGGAGCGCGTTGCAGTCCTCGTCGGCCGTCTTGAGGGCATCTTGGGCGTTTTCGGGGCCTCTCGGGGCCGTCTTGTGCCCTTTTAGGACCGCCTTAGCCTGTCGTGGCCCGTTTCGGGGCGGGCCCCGGCTCTCGGACACCCCCAAGAAACCAAGGGGGCGCCCGTTGAGGGACGGCGCAGGCACTGGCCTGCCGCCCCCCTGGCCGACTCCGATCTCTCTCTCTCTCTCTCTCTATATATATATATATGTATAAAACGTACACAGTTACATACATACATACATGCACACATACATACATACATACATCCATCCATCCATCCATCCATACATCCATCCATCCATCCATACATACATACACATAGACATACACATGCACACATACACACATACACACATACACACATACACACATACACATACATACATACATACATACATACATGTATGCATGCATACATACATACATACATACATACATACATACATACATACATACATACATACATACACACATTCAAACATACATGCGCACATCCATGCAGTGACACAACCACACATTTATGTATGTAAACATATCGGTATGTACATACATGCACATGTTTGTGTCCATATATATATATACACGTACATATGAGCATACATCCATCCACCCATCCGTTCATACACATGCGTACATTCTCACATCCATGCATACATACACACATGTACACATACATACATGCACATATATACATACATACATGCATGCATGCATACGCACACACGTATATGTATATGTAAATGTACATGTAGAGAGGTGGAGGAGGAGGAGGAGGAGGAGGAGGAGGAGGAGGAGGAGGAGGAGGAGGAGGAGGAGGAGGAGGAGGAGGAGGAGGGAGGAGGGAGGAACCAGGGAAGAGGGAGGAGGAGGAGGAGGAGGCCGAAACCCTTCGGAAAAAAACCCTCCAGCTGGAGCTGACCTGAACCCAAAGTGGCTCGGTGCACGCGGACAGCGCCGTCGCCGTGGCCGTCGTCGTCGTTTGCCGATTTGCGGCGTCAACTGTTGTCATCGTCGTCGATCGTCGTCGTCGTGGGTCGTCGCCGTCGACGACCGTCGTCGTCATCATCAGTCACCGTCGCCGATCACCGTCGCCGATCGTCGATCGCCTTCGAGCCCTCCCCCCCCGCTCCTCCTCCCCTCCTCTTCCTCCTCCTCCTCCTCCTCCTCCTCCTCCTCCTCCCCCAGAAATCATGTTCCCAGAGAGGCTTCCGGGGACAGGATTGTTATTATTATTAGGCGCCGATGGGAGCAGCGCGCATGGAACCTGTCTTACGCAAACAACTGCTGGCATGCATTGCAATCACTATACGTCAGGCGTGTTCAGGCGTGTTCAACCCAGCGGGTGGGCCTGCCTCGAACCCGCCTAGTCCCGAGGCGGCCCGTGCCCTTGCCGCGGAGAAAGTTCTCCGTCCTGGTAATCTCACGAGCCGTCGCCAGGCCGTCCGCTGCCGCAAGCGCCCTGGCAGCTGGCGTGCGCCAGTGCCTCAGGAGATGGGCGCGCCACGTCCCCGACAGGACCTGCCATCGCTCGCCCCATGGGCCCCCGTGGTCGGAGATCAATTCGCTGATGCCCTTGTGGTACGCCTTCGCTGCCTCCGCGGGGGTCGGTTGCTCTCCCGGGGGCGCGCGGACGGGCCCGTGCAGCATGCCGACCATCTTCCGCTGGGCCGCGTCCAACCGCTTCCGCAGCGTCGGCGCGGGCGCTATCGGCGGAAGGCGGTAACGGAACCCCGCCCACACTGCCCGGGTCATGTTCCGCATGGCCAACCGCACAGGAAGCCGGCCAGCACTGCGCACCCTCTGCCTCCAGAAGCTCTTCCACGCCTTGGCGACGGCACCGTCGAGCATGGCCTGGTGCGACCCGTCGACGTGGATCATGAAGCCAAGAGCATCCAGGCAAACCGTCCTCACCTCCCACTCGCCGAGCTGCTTCTCGTTCGGAGAATCCAATAGGGACGGATGGACTAGTATCTGGCGGGAGGAGGGCTTCAGCTCCAGCTTCCAGTGCTTCTGCAAGCTCGACCCGACGGTTCGCATCAGCTCTATGGCTTGCTGGGGGTCTGCGCCGACTGCATAGCAATTATCTGCCCAGAAAGCCGGCAGCACCTGCACCGGGGCGGCAGGCGGACCGAGGGTGGCAGAGAGCCGTTCAGAAGCAGCACTGGTGTCGCCGAGAACGTGCACCACGGGCACGCGGGAGCACAGGCCCGCGCTTTTGCTGCCAGTCAGGAGGCCTCTCGTGCGTTGGCCCACCGACCCAGCCTCGCCCATGATGGCAAGGGACACGTCTGGGCAAAGATGGAGCCTGGCGAGCGCGACTCCAACGGCGACGTCGGCGCCCCAAGAGGTCAGGCACGCTGCCACGCGCAAAGGCTCCACGTTGTCATAATACGCCTTGATGTCGCCTGCGATCACTGTGTGCTTGGTGGACAGATCCGCCGCGGCCTCCGCGACGAGCTGTAGCGGGAAGACCACGTCTAAACACTGTCGGCCTTTTTGGAGTTCCCGGGGGCCCTGTCCGAGACTCCGAGGCCATCGGCAACGCTATCCACCAGAGGCCCAGCCATGTCTATCAGCAGCAGGTGCATCGGCTGCAGAAGGACCGGCTGCGGCAGCAGTGCTCGGAGGTCGTTGAGGGCTGGGGCGCTGGTGGTCTTCGACTTGAGCACCCCTTGTATCTGCGCCCTGGCTAGGAGGGACGGAATTGAGCAAGTCCGTCAGGAGTTTGGCAATCGGCCTCGGCCTGGCCTGGAAGGCAAGCTGGAAAGCCCGCGCGGCCACGCCGTACCCGTCACACACGGCCTTGCTCTTCATGTTACTGACAGCGTCCGCCCACTGCTCCATGGATGGGGCCACAAGGGGCCACTCCGCATCCACGAATGCCTGGGCCGCGGCCGCCGCCTCCGAAGCAAGATCGCCCGCTGCAGTCCATTTCTGGTGGAAATGCCGCAAGGCCTCCTCGCGGCAGACTGCTGGATCGATCTCGACGCGCGGGCTTCCCTCTGGCCCGAGCAGCAGGGCCTCGACTCGAGAAAGGGCCGTCGAGGATGCCACCACGCCGCCAGAGCATATCCGCAGGCGCTGCGCGGCTTGCTTCCTCTGCGTGAAGCGCTGCTGGAGGGCGTGCCATAGCTCGCGCTGCCGAGCGCCGCGGCTCGCAGCGTCTGGGGCCTCCCGAACCCTTCGCCGAAGCGCTTTGACGAGGAAAGGCTCTCGGTCTGCGCGTCGCTGCTTCCGGGAAGCCGCGTCCCGGAAGGCTCCCCTTGCTACTCGGATCTTTCCGACTAACTCTCCATGGTCCCGAAGCTGATCTGGGCACCTCGCCGCGAAGAAACTCATGAAGCCCTGCTCGTTGGAGCACCGCCACACTTGCTGCTGGCGACGAGCCCGGGTAAGAACTGGCAGGGCTGTGTCGAGGGCCAGCGCCGCATGATCTGCCACGGCTGTGGCCCACTGGAGAGAAACTTTTAAAAGAAGACGCGGTGAATGCGCACATGCATCTATCAGTGAGGGGAACTGGAACAGCTCCTGGTCCCCCCCCGGCAACCGGCTGGCCACCGTGTACCCTTGCGCGCGGACGTGCTCGGGCAGGCTGCGGGCTTCCGTCGGAATGGCCCCCGCGAGGTCGACCGTCTCAAGCCATAGTCTAAAGCTATTGAGCCTTTGGGAGTCGCGCCTGGAGGGCGTGGGATGGGAGGGCGGTGCAAGATGCCGGTGTTCAGCGGCACGGAGAAAGTCGATATTGAGGTCCCCCGCCACAATATAGATATCGCGTCTCCCTCGGGCTGGTGGTAAAGCTGCACTGAGAGCGTCCAACTGCTCATCTAATTCAAGGCTTCCGTGAGGAAAGTGACAAAATATACAATGCGCCCAATAACTAAGGGAATCGGGCGGCCCAGCCTGCAGCGAGACCACAATGCATCGGCGCGCAGCCCGGATCGCCTTCACAGACCTCGCCGCAGAACGCCGGGCGATGATCAGCTGCGCACGGAAACCCGGCCCAGGCCAGATGCGGTAACACGTGAAGACCGCTGAATTCAGATAGGGGGTCGCCTCGGATCCTAGGCGATTGCACGCATCAGCTTCTGAAGCGTGAAGTAAGCCCCAATCTTTCCATGCAAGTGAGACCGCCTCCACGAACGCAAGGATGCCCGTCTTGGAGTTCAGGGCAGCCCCCGCGTTGAGGGAGACGATTTTGAGGCGCGAGAGGTACTCTCAGGCGTTGCTGGCGAAGGCAGCCCCCTCGTCCAGCACCGTGGCGTCGTAACGGCACCGCGCCTTCACCGACCAAGCCCACGTGACGGTGCCCTGGTTGACGGTCCCGATGCGACCGAAGCCTTGGATGGAGACAGACTTGGACCTCTGGCAAACCTGAACATTCTCCGTGCTGTAGCCGTCCTCGCGGTAGGACTCCACCTCCTGGATGAAATCAGCCATCTTCCGCGCCATCCTGGATGGCTTCAGCTCCTCCTTGGACTTCCGGGGAGCTAGCCAAACCGGCTTGGGCTTGCCCTCCACCGTGCTGAAAGACTTCTCCAAGTCCTCCACCTTCTTCGCGGCTTCCCGAAGCAACTGCGGCGTCCCAAACTCGAGCTCTGCTGCCGAGCCTGAACCCCGGAAAGAAGCTTTCAGATTATTGTAGGACTCCCCCGGGACGCGAGCCGATTCCAGGACGGTCTCGGCTCGCTCCACGATCGTGTCCGGGGTGTCGTCCCAGCCAAGGTTACCGAGCATGGCCTGCGTACGCTGGGACCGCGGCGTGGTGTGCGGCCTCTCCTCAGCAATGTGGGGCGGACCGGACTGGGGGACAGCGACCGTCCGCTGCAGCAGCTTGATGTCCGTGTCAGCCTGGTCGCAGCGCCCGTTGATCTTCACGAGCTCGGCGTCCACGATACTCCTGCTCTCCTGGAGCTCGGCGACCTGCGCCTGGGTGCTCTGTAGATCCTGGCTGATCTTACCCATCGAGGTGTGGGGGTTCGTGGACATATCCAGCATGGCCTGCTGGCGCTGCTCCGTCTTCGCTTCGAAACCACTGAATAAATCACGAAAGTACTGCATCTGCCGCTCCCCGAGAGCCGGGGGGGCTTCAACGGGCGGCCGGCTCCTGTTCGAAGGGGCTGGCGAATGGCACGGCTCGGTCGAGGGGGGCGAGCTTGCCGAACCAACATCGGCGAGGTCCCCGTTCATGTCCCGCGGCTGCAGGTCGTCAAAGCCGCAGTCGTCGGCGTCCCCGCTTTCCACATCGACGCGGGTATACTTGCTCCCAGCCTGGCCGCTGAGAGGGGTCCCCGCCTTCCTGGTCCGCCGACCCCTCATGGGGGTAGCAGGGTGAAGACGACCTGGGCTCGGGGTCCCTGCTGCCTTCTTCAGGCCGAGCGCTGCCCAGGCGGCCGGGGTGGACACTGGCTTGGCTGGTGAAGCTGCCTCGACCCTCCCTCCTCCGCCTCCTGCTCCAAGATAGCCATGTCCACCACCCGGAGGAACGCTCGCAACTGCTCCCTCAAGGCCCGGAGGTGTTGCAGACTGCCCAGCGCTGCCTGGAGAAGCTGCCGCGCCCACATGGGCAGCCGGGCTCGTTCCATGAGCCGGGGCCGCCCCCCCCGGTGCGCTCGACGACGAACCTGCGGGCCACGGCCAGGGGACCTGCTGCGCCGGTCCTGCTGCATGGCATCATGCGCGGCAAGGACTGGAAGCTGGAGCGGCGGGCAACCCTGGGCGAATCCGCTCGCAGGGAAGGTACTTTCCTAGCCTAGTCAGGGCGGAACCGCTCGCTGACTTGCTGACTTGCTTGCTTGCTTGCTTGATTGCTTGCTTGCTTGCTTGCTTGCAGGATTTCGAACGACGCGGAAAAGACTGAGCCCAGGGTGGCTCTGCGCACGCGGACAGCGTCGCCGCCGTAGGCGCGGCCGTCGTCGTCGTCGCCGTCGATCGTCGATCGGCGGCGTCGACTGTTGTCATCGTCGTCGATCGTCGTCGTCGTCGGTCGTCGATCGTCGTCGTCGTCGTCTTTGTCAATCACCGTCGCCGGTTGTCGATCGCCCTCGAGCCTCCTCCTCTCCCCCCCTCCTCCCCTCCACTCCTTCTCCCCGCCTCCTCCTCCTTCTCCTCTTCCTCTTCCTCCTCCCCCTCCTCCTCTCCCTCCGCCCTCTCCGTCTCCTCCGCGCGAAGAAATCCAGCGACATCTCGCGCAAATCAACGAACTGTGACCCTCCGGGCATTTTTTGATTTTCTTTTAGGGCCCTCGTGGGGCCGTCCCCGTCGCCGCAGCAGCCGCGAGGGCGGGCGGTCTCGATTTTGACCTCTTCAACCTGGGCCTCCGGGCTCCCGAGCAGCCTGCGGAGGACGCGGGGTGTCTCCTTCCTAGCCTCCTCCTCCTCCTCCTCCTCCTCCTCCTCTTCCTCCTCCTCCTCCTCCTCGAGCGCTGTAGGGCAGGAGGCGGGGCGCAGAAATGGCGTGGCCGAGGCTCTCGATGAGCTGTGTGGCGCTATGCTGTTTAGCAGGAGAGGCACGACGAGAAGGTAAAGGAGGAAGAGTAGGAAGGAGGAGAAGGACGAGGACGAGGACGACAAGGAGGACGAGGAGGACGCTGGTCAACGTTGTCGCTGACCCGTCGCGCCCCTTCGCGCCCTGGCTGCATGCTGGAGAGCGGGAACTTGAGATCCGCAAGAAGCAGATTAACTTGATGGCGACGCCAATGGGGGGCGCCGTCGACTACAAAGCCAAGGCTAAGGCGAAAGCAAAGGCCGGCGGCGGCAAGAGGAGGAAGGACTCGTCGGCGGCTGGCTCTGAGACTGGGGCCGAGACCGAGGCCAGCGACGCCGAGTCCTCGGAGTCGAGGTCGAAGCAGGCCCGACAAGTGCCGCGCCTGGAGCAGTTTGCCCCAGTGGCCCCACTCGCGCCAGTCGACGAGGAACCCGAATATGAGGAGGAGAACAAGGAGGGCAACGATGCCGAGGGTGCCCCCGCGGATATGGAGGTGGAGGCGGAGGCGGCCGAGGAGGCGGGGGGGTAGAGCCCGCGTCCAAGTCCAGGTCCAAGCCCAACAAGGGCATGAGCCAGGGGGCCGAGGGCAAAGGCAGCAAAGGCAAAGGCAAAGGCAAGGAGGCAAGGGGTCCAAGGAGGGCAAGGGCAAGAAGGGCAGGATGGCAGCAGCCAGTGGGGGCCCAATTCCAACTTTGGAAATGCTGACGACTGAGACTTTCACTGCCATGACGGGCAAAGGGCGGGAGAAACTGCGGGGCGACGACGCGTGGTCGGCGCTCATGGGGGCGTTCGAGGTTGCCTCGGTGAAGTGCAACGTGCCGATGTCCATGCTGATGAACGCGGTTGACGCGCCGAACCCCATCGAGAACCTGCGCTGCATCATCGCATTCTCGTTCGCGAAGACAGCCGCGCTGTCCAACAGCGCGCCGTGCAGCAGTTGGTCTGATTTGCGCGAGGGTCGCCGCGATGACTTCGTCAAGGCCAACGGTCACGTGCTCGTTCAATACGGCTGCGACCTGGCCGCCCACCTCATCAGCCAGCCAACAGAGTCACCGCTGCAGCAGAGTGCAGAGGAGGCCGCCGTGCCCGCTCAGATGATTCTGTCGACTATCGTGGGTCTCCTCGACTCTGACGCGCCGCCGATTCTCCTCCAGGGCGGCGCCGGCGCCGGCTGTGACGACGCCGAAGACATGGGGGCTGTTGCCCGGGAGCTGCAGAAGCTGGAGGTCCTCCTTTCCGATTCCACGTCCATGCTGAAGCTTGCTCAGTTCGTTTCGGTGAACCCTCTGTCCTCCGACATCATGTCGCACTCGGCGCGATCGCAGTTCGCCGAGCAGGCTGCATGGAGTGAATGGGGAGGATGGAGGGGGGCAGGAGGGGGGGGAGGGGCCTGAGGAGGAGGGGAAGGAAGAGGAAGGGGGGAGGACGAGGAGGAGGAGGGGGAGGAGGAGGAGGAGGAGGAGGAGGAGGAGGAGGAGGAGGAGGAGGAGGGGGGAGGAGGAGGAAGGAGGAGGAGGAGGAGGAGGAGAGGAGGAGGGAGGAGGAGGGAGGAGGAGGAGGGAGAGGAGGAGGAGGGAGGAGGAGGAGGAGGGGGAGGAGGGGGAGGAGGAGTGGGAGAGGCAGGAGAAGGTGGATGAGAAGGAGGGGGGGGGGGGGAGGACGGGGAGGATGGACGAGGAGGAAGAAGGAAGGAGAGGGAAATATGGGAAGAGGGGGGGCGAGGAGGAGGAGTAGGGGGAGGTTTTACTTCTTACTCGCGCGCAGCTCAGGGGCTCAGGGGAATGCCAGCTCGCGCGTAACAGTTGGCCTCGAGGCGCCCTCGTGGCCTCGAGTTGGCCTCGAGGTTTGGCCGCTCCGCCTGCGAGGTCAAAGAGCTGGCGCGCGCGCGCGCCGGGCCGAGGTGGGAGAGAGGAGGCGTGATAGCCTGGGTGGTCTCAACCAGGATGACCAGGGACTGCGCGTGGAAACGGAGCTAGTGAACCACGCGTGGTCGGCGCTGACAGTGGACCTGTTGTCTACAGAGTGCGTCGAGTTAGCGGCGATGATTGGGGCATATTCTTGACGCTTCGCGCAGCCGCGCGACCCCGCCAGCCCGCCCAGCAACGACCCGCGCGGGGGCTGAGAAACAAGAAACAAGGGGCGGGATAAATTGAAGCCGCATCGCATAACCACTCGCGACCAGGAGGCGGCAGGTGGATTACTTCACGCATTGCAGTTCTCCGTCTCACGTCGGGCAAGCGGTCGAGGCGGTGACGAGCGTCTTCCAGGGCCAGGGCGAGTGCCTGGTCACGACACGCCTCCCCATCATGTACATTATCAACGCTCTGGACTCGATCAAAGACGACGTGGAGCAGGACGCGGCCGACTATTTGTTCTGCAGGAAGGCTTTGGATGCGCTCGGAGACACCAGGGGCGCGCAGAATCAGCGCGTGGCAGATCTCTCGCGCGTCCTGATCGCCAGCCCGTCTGACGAGGACTGGTGACCCTTTTTGGTGAAGATTCTGCGGGCCAAGACCGTGGGCGAGCTGGCCGACCTGATCGCCTCTTGCTTGGATCGCCAGATGCGCGGCGAGCGCCTCTTCGCGACCCCGAGCAGCAAGGGCCAGGGCACCGTCGGCACCCCGCCGCCGCCGAACGCCGCGGAGTCACAGTCACCACCGCCGCCGAAGGTGAAGGAGGAGGATTCGCCAGAGACGCAGCAGTCCGACGCGCCCAAGACACCTACTGCTGCCCTGGCCCAGGCCGCTGCCAACCCGCTCGACGGCTGCGTTGACGTCCTCCAGGAGATGGAGGTCGCAAGCCACCCCGCGATGGGCCCCTTTCGCACCCGCGCCCTGGTCGTAGCAATTGAGACGTTCTTGGCCGCGCATCGCATGCCGGGCGGATCGCAGTGGGTCGACCAAGGGTTGACGCGCTGCAAACCCAAGCCCGACGAGAATAATAGCAACGTCTCGCGCCTGTGGTACGACGGCAGGAGGAGCCAGCAGCTGCGCTTGAACTTGCACGGCCGCGTTCGATCACTCCGATTGCGAGTTCTGTGGAGGTGGCAGAGTTCCAGGGCTTGAAGTTCTTCGTTTATGGCAAGGGCAGCAAATCGCCGTTGTCGCCATCTTGCGTGCCGGCGTGGATGGTGCAGGAGGAGCGGGACCCCTTGAAGTGCAACCTGATTGTCGAGTCTCGCGAGGCTTCTGTCGAGCACAAGGTGGGCTCGGGCGACGCGGGGGTGCACGGGATTCAGGCTCGATCCAACGGCGACGGAAGAGGGGGGAGAGGGGGTGGAGAGGAGAAGGAGGAGAGAGGGAGGAGGGGAAGGATCTCAGGAGGAGACCGAGGCTACTCCTATTTGCCTATTTGTCTCATCCTCCTCTCGTTCTTTCTTCCGCTTTCCTCCTTCTCCTCCTCCTCATCATCATTTTCCCCTCTCCTCCTGCACTTGGTCACCGTCTACTGCTTCCGCCCCGACGCGTTCCTCATGAACTCCAGTGGCCCTGTCCAGTTGCTTCGCCCTGCAAGCGGCCCCTTCCTCGGCGCCGCCGAGGCGGAAAAGGGAAGGGGATAAAAAAAAACAACGCAAACCTATTGTTTCAACAATTTCGCCTGCTTCGGCCATCTGGGAGTTCACCCGAGATCGCTCTCGCCCCCCCGCCCTGCCCCTCCCCCCTGCCCGCCGGCGCCTGTGAGCCACTCGGGCCGCCCGAGCTGCTCGGCGCCCCGCTCGCCGCGCCCGCCGCCGCGGATGGCCAGGGCCGGTGGCCAGGGGGCAGGGGAAGGGGCGGGGCGAGTTTCCTCCTGGTGGAGGAGGACGAGGACGAGGACGCCGAGGAGGAGGAGGAGGAGGAGGAGTCCTTAGGAGGAGGATGAGGAGGGGTAAGTAAGGAGGAGGAGGAGGGGGAGGAGGAGGAGGAGGAGGTCGACAAGCGGGCCCCGGAACGCCCTGAGGCCAGCATGAGCGGTTGGCGCCGAGGCGCCCGGAGACAGGAGGAGGGGGTAGAGGCGGCGGAACCAGAAGAGGAAGAGGAGAAGCGGCCGTGGCACGGAGGAGCACGTAGAGGCTGAGGAGGAGGAGGATGAGGCGGAGGCAGAAACAACAACTACGTTGAGACTGATGAGGAGGTACAGGTAGAGGAGGAGACGGCAGCCATTCCAACGCCACGACACGATGACCGCCCCCCGCCCCCCGCCCCCTCCTTCCCCCTCCCGGGCCGCCCTCGCAGGTGTGTTACTTTCGCTTGTTTCACTTCCCCCCCAGCCTGGGTCAGGGGCCGTTGCCCGCAGGCCGAGGGGGTGTATAGTGCTGCTGGGACTGGACGGCGCCCTCACACGCCTGACCCCGGTGGCCACCCATCCTAAAGAGGGCTGGGTGCCGGGGTCGCGGTGAAGCTGGAGGAGGAGGAGGAGGAGGAGGAGGAGGAAGAGGAGGAGGAGGAGGAGGAGGAGCAGGAGGAGGCAGGAGGAGGAGGAGGAGGAGGAGGAGGAGGAGGAGGAGGAGGAGGAGGAGGAGGAGGGGGGGGGAGGAAAGGAGGAGGGGGAGGAGGAGGAGGAGGAAGGGGGGTAGGAGGAGGGGGGGGCCCGCCCGCCCCCCCCCCCCCCCGGGGCGGGGCGCGTTCGAACCCTCGCATTTGCGGATGAGGTCCTCGTCCTCCTCCTCCTCCTTCTCCTCCTCCTCTCCTCTCTCTCTCCCCTTCCCTCCTCCTCCTCCTCCTCCTCTCCTCCTCTTGCCTCTCCTCCCCCTCCTCTCCTCCTCCTCCTACGTCTCCTCCTCCTCCTCCTCCTCCTCCTCCTCTCCCTCCTCCTCCTCCTCCTCCTCCTCCTCCTCCTCCTCCTCCTCCTCCCCCCTCGCGTACAGGCGGGCACGT
Organism: Prorocentrum cordatum; assembly: GCA_963575745.1. NCBI lineage: Eukaryota > Dinophyceae > Prorocentrales > Prorocentraceae > Prorocentrum > Prorocentrum cordatum. The sequence goes on along the minus strand of CAUYUJ010018871.1, from coordinate 329,016 downwards.
TATGAGGTCGGCGCGGCTTTCTTGGTTCGGCGATGGGCCCTCTCGGCGGCGGCGCCTCCGCCGCCGCCCCTAGCGCGCTCCGCGCGCCAGGGAAAGGGCCCAGCGCGCCGATGGAAGGAAATCATCGCCGACCTCCGACAAGTTTATGTTTACGTACGCCGTGCGTTTCTACGTGGAAGAGCTGGTGGCCGCGGTGAACCAGAACTCGCAGCAACAGCAGCAGGATGAGTTGACGGAGTTGACCTCTGAGCAGAAGAAGTTGGCCGATGGGAAGCGCTCGGCGGCCGAGCTCAAGAAGAGCTCGAAACACTTGACCTCTTAGGCCTTCTTAGCGCTTGAGCTAGAGCTAGAGGGCTTCCGAGAAGGAGCGAGGAGCAGGATGAGGCTCAGAAGAGATTCTCGACGCGACCGACGACCGACGGACCGAGGGGCTATCGGAATGCAGCATCTGCAGCATCTCGCTCGAGACGTCCTCCTCAACTGAGAGCCCCCTTCTCTGAATCTTGGCCCGCCCCTTTGCTCGCCGCGCCGCGTTGCGGGCTGGGCGGAAGGCGGGGCGAAGCCCGCTACGAATCGAATACGATTGAGTAACCCTACGGCGAACCACCGCTGCGGGGGCCCCCGGGCCCCCCTGCCTGGGCTTGGCTATCGGACCAAGTGTTCAATGTTTCCCGAGTCGGTTTGGAAGAGGAGGAGGAGTAGGAGAGGGAGGAGAAGAAAGGAAAAGGGAGGAGGAGGCCTCTTGAGCCCTTGGGGGCGTCTTGGTCTTGGGCCTTGGGCCGTCTTGGAGGTATCTTGAGTCTCTCGGGGGCGTCTGAGGCCATCTTGGGCCATCGTGGGTGATGCATCTTGGGCCGTCGGTTTCAAAGGCCTTTGAACATGGGCCCAGGGCTAGTGCCATCGGCGGCACGGCGGAGTATTTGTTCACTGCCGCTTCTGTCGCTGGCCATGCCGCGGCACGAGGCGGCCCGAGCGATCGTTCCTGGTGACCACCTGGACCACCTGGCCCCCTCTCCTCCGCGGTTTCGGTCCGCTGCTCCCTTTTTTGCGCTGTGCGCGTCGCTTCTTCCATCTGGTGGTCTACTTGAAGCTAGTTGACGCGTGCTCGGTCCACAAAAACGAAACACCAGACAGCTCGCCAACTCGCCCGATCATCCATCATCCATGGTCCGATTTCGGGGGATGGCGAGCCGGTCTCCTCATCCTCCCCTTTCCCTCCTGTTCACTTCTACTCAAGTTAAGGAAGGCTTCGGTCCGTGGTCAACGATCTGCGCGAACAAAAATACGCAGCAGCTTCCCCCGCAGTCGGGGGGGGGAAATGAAGGCATTCGGTTGTTTCGTTTTGTTGTGCAATCCATTGAACTACAATAACTTTTCCATTTGTTTCATAGAGCAACATTGTCAATATTCATGAGTTCTGAATTCTGGGACAACATAAGCGACAATATAATCAGATAACAACCTCTCCTCGCACATCCTAACACCGAGACGCACACAGAAACATACACCGAGACACACACACAAACACACACAGACACACACACAGAGACACACACAGACACCCACACACACAGAGACACACAGAGACACACACCGAGACACACACAGAGACACACACACAAAGACACAACACACAGACACACAAAGAGACACACCCAGAGACACACACACACAAAGACACACATAAAGACACACACACATACACAGAGACACACATCAACACACATAGACACACACCCACAAACACACACAGACACAGACAGAAACACAGGTCGTGATGTGCTGTGTCGTGATGTGCTGTGTTGTGCTGTGATGTGCTGCCACAAACACGCACACACGCGGCTGTGCTGCGCTGTGCTGCGCTGTGACGTGTAGCGGCGTGGCATCCGGAGCCACTGGCTCCATGCCTGGAGCGCTGGCCCGGGACCCCGATTAGTCATTTCGTCGTCCTCTCCCTCCCCTCCCCCTCCCCTTTCCTCTGCCTCCTGCCTGGCCTTCTGCCTCCTCGCCACGTTCCCTCCTTCTGGCCTGTCCCCTCCTCTCCTCCCTCCACCTTCCTCCCCCCCCCTCCTCCTTCCTCCCCTTCAGGTGTGATGGCATGGACGTGGCCGGCGGGCTGAACCTCTTCGAGGCCCCTCTCCCCTCCTCCCTTTTTACACGCGCACACGCGTGTGACTCAAACACGCTCTCTCACCCACCCGCGCTCCCACTGGCTACTGTGAGCCTTGTGCGGAGTCGCGCGGTGCAAATGCCGCCCCATCACGCCACCTGGAACGGGCTGGTCCACCCACCAAAACCGACAACGGCAACCACCAAATAGGTGGCGTGCGTTGCTAGCAAATCGTGTGAGTGTCGGTGTGCCCAGTGCTGGGAAAGGGGCCGGTCCAGGCGGATGGGTGCGGCAAGAGCAGCGTGCGGGGTGTAGTTTGCGTTGGGTGGCTGCACAATGGACCGTGCCCCATCCACTTGACCCCCCCTCATCCACTGCAGCCTGCATTGCTTGCCGTGGCCAGCCTGGTATGAGACGGTGCGAAGACACGGTGCTTCCGCTTTGGGCGGGCAACGAACGAACACACACAGACATACACAGACACACGAAGACACAGACACACACACACAGCGACACACACAGACACACGCACAGACACGCACACACAGACACACACACAGCGACACACACACAGAGACACGCACAGACACACACACAGACACAAACACAGACACAAACACAGACGCAGACATACACACGAACACACACAGACACACACAAGCACACACACAGACACACACAGACACATAAAGAAACATACAGACCCCCACACACAGACAGACACACAGACACACACAGGCACACACAGACACACACATACACACCGACACATACACACAGACACGCTCACACAGGCACACGCACCCAGACACACAGACACGCACGCACGCACGCACACAAACATCACACACACAGACACACAGACACACAGACGCACAGACACACAGACACAGAGACACACAGACACACTCAGACACACGCACACACACGCACACACACACACACGCACATGCACACACGCACACACGCACCACACACACGCACACGCACACGCACACACACATACACGTGCACACACACACACGCACACGCTTTAGCCAGTCGCGGCCTCTTGCGCAGCGTCGAAGCGGAGGAGAACACACACGCAACACACAACACACAAGACACACCATACACACAACACACACACAACACACACCACACTACACACACTACCCAACACGGACGACACGCGCCTCACAAGGCACACCACACAGCACACAACACAACACAACCCACAATCCAGAACACACACACACCACACCGTACACACAACGCCGACCGCACACACACACACACACACTTTTTGGCGTCGCGGCCCCGCGCGCAGCGTCGAGGCGTACACACAATCACACCCACAATCACACACAACCTCACACACCACACACCACACATCCCACACCATACGCCACACACACACCACACAACTCTCCACAAACCACACAACGCATAACGCACAAGACACAAAGCAACACACACTCACACACAAAACCCCGCACACCACACACCATACACCGTAAACCGCACAACGCACACCGTGCACCACACACCAAGCACCACACACCACCCAACACACAATACACAACACACACACATCCATCACAAACAACAAACCACACCCAACACACACCACACCACACACCACACACCACACACCACACACCACACACCGCACACCTCACACCGCACACCACGCACCACACACCACAGACCACAAACCACAGACGACAGAAACACACAACACACAACATACGCACACATACACACGCACACGCACACGAGCACAACCACACACACGCATACACATGTGCGCGCGCCCGCGCGCACCCACACGCGCTCGCGCCCGTTGCCCGACACGTTGAGGAAGGGGACACGCAAGGCAATAGCGTGCAAGTGCGAGCGGGATGCTCAGAATCACTAGCAGCGGACTTCTCCACAAAGAACACAACAGACTACAAAGGCAACATATGCAATTAATTATGGCATCATCAATAACAGTGCGGCGACCCATCAGGTACTCGGGTGAAAACCAATGAAATAGCCTTGCTGCCTGTCCACCCCGATCGAACAATATTCAAATTGCTTCACATGTGAATCCTGCTGCGCCGTGCGTCACTCCCCCGTCATTCATCCGACATCGTCGACTTACGTTTGAGTAATGTTTGCTGGCGCCGTCATGGTGGCCCACGCGGGAGAACGCTCAAATAATGCGTGACTGTGTTGCATGCCTTTCCTTTGAAATTCCTTGCAATGGCGAACTCGTACCCAACGTGGCTGGGAATGGCCCAGGACTTGCCGTGGCAGTTCGATGCAGCAGAGCTAATGGCCCGGGACATGCAGTGGACATTCGATCCACCAAAGAAAAAACGTGCTGCGCAGTTTTCACAAGCCAGTGTGTTTGCTCGCTCGTGCTTCCGATGGGTTCCACGAACTAATGTTACTGCCAAGACCTGTCCCCGTGCGGGGCTGGCATATTCATGCTCTCACTTGTACCCGCGAACCCCAGGATATCAAACATTGTTTCTGTTGGGCCGCGTCAAAATTGTCTCCCAAGCCTGCTCGGTTTCATCCCGACGCGTTTTCCGAGCTGATCTGGCTGCGCCCCTTGGGTAACATAATCGGAACGGCAACAAGACAAAGTGTAACTGGTCGTTGTGATGTTTGGGTTCTCCGCAATGGTGCCTCTGGCACGTCGCGGCACGTTAGCTGTCGAGTAAGGTTTATGCGGCCCGCGTGTACCATCATCCGCAACAAACGCCCTACCAAGTGCTCCCCAACGTTTTGCATGTGATCCAAGCCTCGCGGAATTCTGGCCAACACATCTGTTTGGTACCCACCCCGCAACGAAAACACCAAGACCGAACCAGTTCTTTCATTTACGCATCTCTTTTCCCGACCTCGCAATTTCAAGTCATTGTCGACCAAACCCCTTCTGATGCGTTCGTCTTCTCTCACCTCGTGCTGCCACGGCGCGAACCTTTCAACCAACCCTGGCCCAAAACCACTGCCAAACCACCATGACCAAACTCACCCTTTTTTCCGTCCCCCCGCCATCGTGCACGGTGTCGCTCTGCAAGCCAAGCGTTGCCAGCATGAGAGGCCAACTTCTCCAAGCAGTGCTTGCATCAAGGACGACAGTCCTGCGATTTGAATGCCTGTCCTGGTGCACAAAGGCCGAGCTGTGGTCGCCATGTGGTTCGCACGCCGTGGCCTTTGGACCTCCAGGGGTTCCGCGCCCCGAAGCTCTTGCAACCCCATGGAGGTTCCACACGCATGGGGTTCCGCACGCATGGGGTTACACTCGCATGGGCGCTGCAACGTGCTGCGCGATTGAACGGTGTAGCGACCACGCGCTGGCATCATCTGCGCGTTTCTAGGACCTCGTGTTCTCCACGGTGCGGGTCAGTCGGACCACGCCCATCGTCGTGATAATGATCACGGGCGCTACTGGATTTGCTCAACACCTCACTGGGCTTACAGAGGCCCGCTGAAATTCGTGTCCACGGAGCGAGCGGGTGCCGCCCACCCTCCCACCCAAAACTAGGTAATCAGCCAACCGGTGAAGTTCCAAACGACCAGCACATAAAACACGTGAGCAACCAACCAATCAACCAACCAACTTGCCAGCCTGCTGACAGAACGCAACCCCAACCAACCAACCGACTAACTGCCTAACCAACCAACTCATCGCCCGACCAACCATACAGTCACCCGGATAAATGGACGAACCCTCCACTGGTGGATTTATATCCTGAACCCATCGGAAAATGTTTGCCAACATGGGCCGCCCAATCATGCATTTCGCACCCTGGATATGTGACGTATTGTCTGCGCTCTATGTACTATAATGTGTGTGGTACCGGGTAGGTGTTGCAAGCTATGTGGCGCAAGTTATGTGGTGCGAGCCGTGTGTGTCGCAATCTATGGGGTGCAAGCTATGTCGTGCAATCTAGGCGGTGCTGCTCACTCATGTTCAGTAATGAGCTGTCAGCTCTGCTGCTCGCGCAGCCATCCCACTCTGGAACCCGCAACTTGTGTAGCACAACCCATGCGGCCGCGATTGTTTTGACTCTTTGGCACTGGCTGGCGCATCTATGCGGCTGCGCTGGCGCGAACAAGCTCGGGGCCAGAACGGCCAACTGGTTTGGCACCCGACGCAGCCGCGATGGCGCTTCCCGATGGCGACTTCCCAGCGCGTCTTCAAGTCCACGCTGGCGCGCGGAAACTTGGTCGGTGACTCGGGCGGGCGCGGCATCATGATGACGCCGACTACGACGGCAACGATGATAGTAGCGATGATGGTGGCGATGGTGGTAATGACGACAGCAAGGCCACTGACGACGCCGATGCTGGTCACGACGATGGCGGTGATGATGTCAATGTTTCGGTTATGAAGGTGCTTGATTGATTATGGCGGCAATGGCAGCGACTGTCGATGACGATGTCGCGGCGCTGATGGGGATGATGGTGAGCAACTGCGCGCGCGCGGAAATGCAACAAGCCTGGCAGACTTGTTTGTTGACAATCGGTTTTATTCATATTCGTATGTTTCGGATGAGCTCTATTCTTGAAATGTTTCGAAAACAACTTGTTTTGGAAGGGTTTCGACACGCGCGGGTGGCGGCACGCACGTGTGCTTCGCATTTAAACTGCCTGGCGCGGATTCGTGCACTGGGCTATTGCTCGACCATCGCAGATGCACCGCGTGGTGAGATGAGAATGCGGGTCCTGGGCGATTGATACAACCAACTGTTTTTTATTTTTCGCGTACGGTTTCGATAAATGCGCGCGGGCAGCAAATCTGTAAGACTTGTGATGCACAACCTGATGGTCATTTATTTTGTTTTAAGTTGAAGCGCTTGTATGAGTAATGTGTTTGGTGAGACTTCGTCATGTGCGCGCGTGTAGACATTGTTTTTGTATGCATCTGTGGAGACACGATCTTTTGCAATGGATGGATGCGCAAATCGTATCAGTTGACAGCGGTGCAGGAGGAGAGGTGCCGGTCCGCCTGGGATGATACGAATCAAAATGGAAAATGAACGACGAGGCAGGGCAAATGTAATTTGCCATGTCCCAGGGGGGTCGATAAGTTCAGGCTCGGGGGTAGGGTGAGATTTTTTTTTTGTATTTTATTAAAATTGTAAAGAACATTCAATTTGACCGTCTAGACATCGTCAACTCCACTGCCCGTGCAAATATCCCACCTTCCCAACCGCAATTTGTTGGCACAACTGATATGGCCCTGATCTCTATGAGCGCACGGGCGCGTAGAACTCAACCGCGCGAACGAGTTCATCCTCACAGTCGCGGAATGGTCGTGGCGATAGTGACGAGCGCGGCGCTCACGGCGATGGCCATGACAGTGGTGATGACTCTGACGCCGATGGCGATGACAGTGGACATGTGGACGATACGATGTTGACGACGACGCTGGTAATGGTGATGCAGAAGATGGTGGTGAGAATGACGGTGGCAACGATGATGCGGATGATGATGATCATAATGATGATGACGACTGTGCTGGTGATGAAAGCGTGCCCGCGCGCAGAACTTTGACGAGGCCGACGACTTCGACGATGACGGCGGCGGCGGTAATCCCGACGATGGAATCAAGAGTTTTGGACAGATCTTGACTAGCAGTGATTGGCAACTGTCAAAACAACTTGCTGGCTTTGAAAGATGCGCGTGTGGCCCGTAATGCAATTTTCGAAATGGGTTTTTCTTAGCACAAGCACTCCTTAGAACAACACACGTGTACCGCATTGTACTGTTTGACAGGGATGAATGGGGTCGATACCAAAATCGCCTGTCATAGTGTGGTGTCATACGGAAAACGAACGGTCGTGCACACAATCATGTGACAAACACTATGTTTGCCACCGTGGACCCCGAAAAACGAAGTAAGCCAAGTGGTGTAGCGGCATTGAGGCGGCAACAAGGCGAATCCAAGACAGCCCCCCTCGAGGCGGCACCGGGCGGCGACGTGGCGAATCCTCGAGACATACCCCCCGAAGCGGCAGCATGCGGCAACATGGCGAATCCTTGACATACCCCCTGAGGCGGCAAGAGGGCGGCAACACGGCGAATACTCAGCATACCTCCCGAGGCGGCAACGGGCGGCAACGTGGCGAATCCTTGACATGCCCCCCGAAAGGGCAACTGACGGCAACGGGGGGGCAACGTGGCGAATCCTCCACATGACCCCAAAGGCGGCAAAGGCCGGCAGCGTGGCGAATCATCGACATACCCCCACAGGACGCAAAGGGCGGCAACGTGACAAATCCTCGACATACTTCCCAAGACGGCGACAGGCGGCAACGTGGCGAATCCTCGACATACCCCCCGAGGAAACTGTTTTTTTTGCTGGGGGGTAACGCGTGCTACGTGGGGTTGGGGGGGAAAGGGGGGGAGGTGACGGTAACGGCGGCCACCGCGGCGAGTGCTAGTACAAATGCGAGTGCTAACACTAGCTCTAGTACGAGTAGTACGAGTAGTACTAGCGAACTACTAACTCTAGTAGTGCTGGTGAGAATGGTGATACTAATAGTGCGAACAATCCCACTAGTACTGGTAGGGCAAATGGGTGTAGCAGTGGTAATGCTAGTAGAACTGGTAGCACTATTACTGATATCGAAGGTAGCAGCAGTAGTAGTAGTAGTAGTAGTAGTAGTAGTAGTAGTAGTAGTAGTCGTAGTAGTAGTAGTAGTAGTAGTAGTAGTAGTAGTAGCAGTAGTAGTGGTAGTGGTCGAATTCGTAGTCGTAAAGAATGTTAATCGCGAGAGTAGGCGTAGTAGTCGTAGTAATAGTAGTAGTAGTAGTAGTAGTAGTAGTAGTCGTAGAAGAAACACTAATAGTAGTAGTAGTAGTAGTAGTAGTAGTAGTAGTAGTAGTAGTAGTAGTCGTAGTAGTCGTAGTAGTCGTAGT